>PVKB01003756.1:57663-178945 GCA_004027205.1 Ctenodactylus gundi
GGGGGGGGGCTCTCTTGTGTCATGTAGAATGCTTATCAGTGATTATAAATTCTACCGACCAGATGCCAGTAGCATGTCCTTAAGCCAGCTGTGACATCCAAAAATATCTCCACCTATTACAAGTGTTCGAGAAAGGCAACATTGCCTTCCATTGAGCAGTGCCATGAGTAGCAATGCTGACATTCCACAGATAACTGTGAACATCTGAATAAAAATGGACAATTCTCCAGAAAATAAGAATTAGCAAAAATGATCAAAAGTGTGGTAGAAAATCTCAATAAAACAATAACAAATAAATTGAAACTTTTATCAGAATCTCATTCGCCAAAGAAAGGAATTTGATATTCTCATGCTAGGACATAAATCTGCATGGTTTTTGATGCCCTCGTACTACACCATTCTACTTACTGTGGCAGGTAATGCACTTTGACCTCTGAGAAACAGATCATCTGTTATCTATGTGGAATGATATCGAGAAGAGCATTTATAAGTGTAAAAGACTCATATGAAATTATCATTGCAGAAATTAGATTTAATAACATAATTTATTAACCTATTAATTGCTATTATATTTTGTACATCTAAATTCAGCCAAAATGCATAATCAGTATACAATTAAGATTTTTTTGCATACTTTGAAGTACTCTGCGTTTGTATTCATGTATATATCAAACATAGACCATCTTAATTCATTCCAGTGCTGAATAATTACACATTTTGGACAACGTGGTTATGGAGTATGTTAAGAAATAGATAGCTCCAAGACTTTTTTCTTATTTTCTGAAAATGGCAGTAATATGATTTCTTTTTCTTTTTCTTTTTTCTTTTTTTCTTTTTTTTTTTTTTTGAGACAGGGTCTCACTCTGTAGTCCAGGCTGGTCCTGAACTCACCATGGAGCCCAGGCTGGCCTTGGACTCAGGGCAATCCTCCTGCCTCAACCTCCCCAGTGTTGGGATTACAGGTGTGCGTCACAGTGCCCAGTTTATGTGGTGCTGGGGAATTGAACTCGGGTACTTAGTGCTTGGCTTAGCGCTTGCTCAAGCTCTTTAACTGCTGAGCCATTCCTCCAGCCCAGTAATATGATTTCTAAAAGATGTAAAGAAATAATAGATAAATCACATTTAAGGATTTAGAGAAAAATATCTTCAAAAATATTTGCAAGACAATAATTGCTACCTTAAAATAATAACATATCATTCGTGATTAAGCATAGTTACTCTGGAATTATTAAATATAATTTATACTTAGATTCTGTTAATATTCTTCTTATGCTATGAAAAGGGAGAAAAGTCATGTGAACAACTTTGTTCCAGTGCATTTGGTTAATGAAATTAATTTATATTCCTCATTTAAAAAGAAAACCCTCGTAGATAGCTTCTTAATGTGTTACAGACATACTAAGTTGATATCAGAGGTAAAACTAAAGTGTTTATGTTGTTTTCAGTAAATTCAAGAAGTGACCAAAAATAGGATTTCCTAATGCTTAAAAGATTCACTGTTTCTGAAGTGTCCGTTCTTTCCAAATTGATTGGCAAATAATTTGGATTTTCAGTAAGTATGAAAATTATTAAAAATATTACCTGAAAAAAGAAATCTTTCCCTACATTACCAAATCCCTAAAATATAACACAATCAACTTCAAGGGTTTAACTTAATTATTTTAATCAAATTTTGGTGTTTAATTTTCTCTTTCATTTCGCTTCCTTCTTCTGCTCAGTAGTCTTGATAATCTTATCCACTGTTAGCAAGCCTTATCTAGTCTTTCTTGTGCCCTGAGTTTCGGCTATCCAATTGGGAGATACTCTGAGAAGCATTCTGGAAATTACTGCTTGTTAGAAGGAAATACTCTTTCATCTGTGAGATAGAGGGACTACTTATAAATACCAAATTCTGTATTATTTCATTGTGATAGGTCAGTAACGTTTGTCAATGGGTCTTCTATATTTGATGGGCTAAAAACAATAGTTCCTGGTCCTTTGAACCTACACCCTGCTCCAGGAGGAAGTAGCCAAAAAGATTATCAATTATCCAGTCATCTTCCATTTTTCCCCTTGAGGCAGCAAAACTTCCCAATAAAAAGAAAGGATAAGGAGGCAGATTTTATTTGGCAGGTCAAGAATAGTTAGGCTGGGTGGGTTGAGATGTCCCCAAATGAGGAACTTATCCTCAGATGAGGAATTCCTCCCAGATAAAGAACTCAGGCAGTTTAAGAAAGACCAGTCCTTGGAATGGTCAAGGACAAATTAATGTCAAATAGGTCATGAACTGTAGACCCTGATGACCTAGGGTCTCAGGTCTTACTTTGGGCCCTGGAATTTGATCTTAAGACAATGAACCAATTTTACGCTAATATGCACCAATCAGTAAGGTCCAACTCTGTATAGAAAAATGAATAGGCGTGACCCATAGAAAGAAGTCTGTAAAAGATGGTTGTAATTGTCAATCAAGTGGTACCCTTGCCCCTCCTTCTGCTTACAGGGGAGTTCCTACTTTCTACCTCACTTTCTCCCTTGTACTTATCTTAATAAAGTTACTTTCCACTTCCAAAAAATTTAAAAAAGGAGGAAATGCTGCTACATCCACATGCTTCCACCTGCATCTTCACTGCTCCTGGTACGAAGAGCCAGAATGCTTCTTTGATCTTTGCCTCTGCCTCCACACCCAAGCCCAAAGCTGGAAGTACAAAGCCAGGAATATATGTGGAGTCCAGAATCCTGCATGAATTCTGCTGTGTCTGTGCTGACCAGACCTCCTGGGCTCTTCCCAGGAGATTTCCGAATACACCAATGGCCCTCTTTGCTAGTAAATCTCTTTCTCGGCCCCAATCCAAATCTTAGCCTGAATAATCCCTCAAAATTTTGATTAATCTTGGCATTCATCTGCTGTTGGAGGTTTTGGATCTGAGAATGTCCTCATGTCTGTAAGTCCACCTGAGTTGGAAGTCTCACCTCAGTTTATCCCCCCTGCTTGCGCATCAAGCCACCCATCTCAGGTGAGACGGCCTCCTGAGAAAGTGTATCTCATGAAACAATCTAAATATCACAGATAAGTTTGTGCTGTTTGAAATCACTGCGAACTTTACAATCACACTCTATTATTCTTAAAGAAACAACAGAAAGTCATCTATTGCTATGAGGTTAATACAAAAAGAAAAATATACATGCATTCTACTGAAATTTTCAGTGAATAATTTTAGCCTTTATATTTACTATAAAATTAAAAGATTCAAAGATTGTGTTTTCATCACTAGATTTTTAAAATCCTTTTTATCTTTATAGCGATCATAAATTTTCCCACCATTATTTTTCAGTAAACACAAAGAACAACAAATATTCCTCATGCAAACACACTATCATCCCTTTATCTTGTGTGGCTCTCATCCAGTCATATATGTCTTTCCTTTGGAAGAGCAATGTATTTCTTACTTACAAATGCTCCAGCTTGTCAAGTCAAGAAGTATTCCTTCCGGTGACCTATAATTTTTTTTTTTTTTTTAGTATTTTCTTGTTTCTGTTAATCTCTGCTTTAACATTTCTTGCTTCTCTTTCCACCTACACAAATTCTACAGTTTACATAAGGCTCCCATTTGACCTTGCTCTCTCTTCAAAGGCTTTCCTTCTCTTCCGCATGTTCCTCAGACATCACCTCCCACACAAGTAGCAAGTTGGGTTCACCTAGCTCCTCGCTGTTCCCATTGGCAGCAGCTCAGAACTGAAGATGTTTCATTGTCAACTTCTAGAAACAAAAGTTGGAGGGTTACTGTGCTTTTTTTCTCTCATTTGGATTACTTGTACTTTTACTTCCTCTCTCTCCCATTCCTATTGTTCTGTGAATATTCCTATAATACATTTAATAGCCTTCTTATCTCTCACCTAATAGAAAAGTAGGTACGACAGGTAAATTCATTTGTGACATTTCAGTGCCTGGCTGAGAATCCTTAGGAATTGTTGAAAAACAGGAAAAAAAAAAAAAAAACGAGGAAAGGAAGGAGGGAAAGACAAAGCAATTAAATGTGTTCAAACAAGTACTAGCTGTCCACCTGAACCCCTGAGTTAAGAAAATGAAAGGCTGAACAGGAATAAAAGACACACAGATATCTCTAAGACGATTTAAACTTCTACAAAGACAGACGTAAATAATTAAACTTCCATCAAGAAAAATAAATGTATCCATTCTCTTCAGGTAGCCTTACTACATTGCAGAATTATACTTCTTAAAGGCAGGAAACCTGCACAGTTTTATCGATCCCCTTTCCTTTTCTTGACTGAAGAGTCAGCTTTGTAAATTGTTGTAGTAGCTCAACAAACAAGCACTAATGTGTGAGCTCCCTCAGGACGATGTGTCTCATTCAGATGTGCCCCAAGAGCCTCACTAATAGCAGGCAGGAAAGGTTGCCTACGTTTGCCGGAGAATAGATTGTTGTTAATTCTCTGAAGACCGAGGGAGTACGTGTTCTCTTAGGGTCCATCCACACAGCAAAACGGTGTGAAGAATAACAATCAGACAGACCTCAAAATTGCTCGTTTGATGTTTTGTCCTGGTGGATGCAAAGACCGAAAGCCTAAGAAAATGTTCTCTCCTCAGAACTCTGTTTGTTCTAGAACAATAATATACAGAAAATAAAATTACGGTACAAAGGAAAAATGTCTCTCCTCCAACAACAGCACAAAAGAAAAGAAAACATGAAATGCACTAAATTTTGTCCGGAAAGCACATTCCATGAAAATGCAATGCTTTGGGAAGTCTTTCTTTCCATACTTTCTGCTGTTGTTTCTTTTATATGCTGACAAGCATTAAGAATAAGCCATTTTCTGGAAAGTAAGATAGGATGCTTAGGAATACTAGATCTAAATGGCCTCTTGAGTTGTTAACTTCATTAAAAAGCATTGTGTTTTCTGGATAAACAAAAGAAGAATCACAATAATTTTAAGTTTTGCAACTGATAGGGTTTCAGGATGCCCAGATAGGGCACCTTAGTGTCTGAGGGAAAACAGCAGACACGGGAAGGTGCTCCTCACCTTCTTCTGCCCCTACTCTTCAGAAACAGGATGTAAAATGTAGATCAGCCATGACACCTAGCTGAACTTCCCCTGAAGCAGGTCATGAAACTCTCATTCTCTGGACCTGGAGGAAGGGAGAATCCCCTCCCCCCACCCCGCCACCCTCCCCCCCTTTAAAGACCCAGGACAGCAGAGAAGAATCTGAAAGAACAGGTGTTGCTAAGTTCCCTGGGTTTATGGCCAAAGTCACCCCGTCCCCCTTTGCTGCACCACACTTCCGTGTGTGACTTTCCACTCCTCACCGTAACCAAGTGCATGAGTGCAGAAGTTCCTCCACTTCTTTGGGTCTGTGCTCACCAGCTGTTTGTATCAGGTAAAACTTAGAGTAAACAAATTTCTTTCTTCTCTTATAAATCTACCTACTATTCTAGGTGGCTCAGCCTTCAGTCTTACAAGAGATAAAGGACTATTTCCCCCCCCCCCCCCCTGCAAAGTCCATTAGCTAACTGAACTCGGAACCGTACATCAGACTCCCACCCTTCTTCACTGCTTGCTGTTTTCTCCGGTGTTTGGCTTAAATTTCAGATTCACTTAAATTGTTACTCGACTTAAAATGATGGTAAATTGGTTTATGTGTTTATTAAGACCCTGACATGAGGGGACCACCGTGATAGGTGCTTTACATGTCCTACAAACTCAGTTCTTTAACAATTGTTGAGGTTTATAGTCATGCTTTTATTTTTATACTTGAGAAAGCTAGTATTGGAGTAAGTAGCTGTTATGGAAGAGGTCATATTTTTTCTGTTGTACCAGAGCTGCCCACCAGCATGCCGATTCAAACAGTGGTTATTGTAAATAGCATTCTCTTTATTGAACTTGATTAAACTAGGCCTTCTCCCATATACACATACACATCCCCAAAAAGAATTCTAAGATTTGAGGCAATTTGCTTTATCTTTTCAATCTTCCAGGTGAACCAACCTCCAAGCAGTTCTGGCCAAGAGTCGATATAGCAAAAAGTACCATACCCATGGAGAGAGTGTATATCTGAGCTCTACCCATACTGGACTTGAGGACTGAGCCCAAATCCTTTGCACTGAGCCATTATACATCTCCAGCCCACTTTTTATTTTTGATTTTGAGACAGAGTTTCACTGATTTACCTAGGCGGAGCTCAGGTTTGCAATCCTCCTGTCTCAGCCCCTTAAAGTGCTGGGACTGCAGAACCGCACACCTCGATGTGAGCACATGTCTTGTCTTTTGATGAAGTGAGCCACCCAGTCACAAGTCACTTGAGTTTGAGTTATGACAGCATCTCTAAGAGAGTAGACCCATGCTGCTGGTGTCCATTAAATGCGCCTTAGTCAGTAAATGACAAAGTCAGACATTGTTCACAACCTTTACTGAGACAGCTGAGGTTCTCAGCTACACCGTAAAGTCATTTGGATTATATTCTAACAAACCTTTTTACTTGTTTAAAAAATACAATTTTTAATTTTTTTATTATTTGACATTTAAAATGTAAATGTACCATTCTCATGTTGAAAACCACTATCCAAAGTAGACTGAGAAAGAATGGACCCCACACAGTGTCCCAAGTACAGAACACGGCAGCCATCAGGCAGTCACGAAGTGGGACTGGAAGACAGAGCTGACCACAGCGAGGATGAGAAGGACTTTGAGCTGCCCGTTATGGTAATGGTAATGAGAAACCTCGACCTTGTAGACCAGCAAGTGTGAGCGACACTATCGAGACGTGCAAACCCCTTGCTACCGCGCTGGGGGTGAAAGATAAGCGTGAACAGGTGACCAGTTCCGCTAAGCGTTGGCTTTCCGCCGGCTTTCCCCCTAAATCCAGCTATTCCATGATTCTGGCAATTTGGTTTTCAGGATCAGTAACAGATAAAAATAACCTCTTTGAGGTATTTACATTGTTTGCACCCCCCCCCCCCCACCCCGCCTTCTTTCCCGAGGGATGAAAAACACCAGGAACCTTTCCAGGACTCTAAAAGATCAGGTCTGATAAAGGTATCTTGTTAATTTGAAAGTATAAATAGAATTTGCACTTAATGATCTGCTTGCTTTTTGTGACCAGTAACTCCGTATTCTGCTCTAGAAAGAGAGACATAGAAATTATCTTAGAAATTAAAATGAAAAAGAACCAACTAGAATATAATTGAGGGTATTTCTGGATTCAGGGTGTTAAACCTGTGAACAGTGGAGCACTAACTCTATCACTCAAGATCTGCTTTTCTATTAGTTTAAAAAAATAGTTGGACAACAGGATGGCTGCTTTTTTGACACTTCTAAATATTTCACTCTTTCACACCAAGAACAGGTACAGTGAAAGAGGAGGGACCTGAAAACAACTATGACAAGATTTACTTTTTCTTGGGCATAGATCTTTTTCTATACTTGGGAACAGTATTCTATTCCATCTATTGCTATATTATAGAACACACTCATTCTGGAAATTCTGTTTACTAGAAAGTGGGCACACAGAAAATCTTCCATATTGTTGCTGTCAGTATTCTTTATCATGGTCAACCAGCACTGAGAATACTTGCGGTGTTTTTGGAGGGCTTACTCATTTTAAACCATAATTTTATACTCTTAACCTTCTGTTAAAAAAAAATCTTCAGGGTCAGAATAATAGTACTGCAGTTGTAGCACTTACCTAACAAGAAAAAAGCCCTGAGTTTGGTTTTCCAGCACCACATTGAACTGGATATGGTGGTGCACACCTGCAATCCCAGCACATGGGAGGCCAAGGCAGGATTGCTGTGAGTCTGAAACCAGTCCAGACTACATAGTAAGTTCAGGACTGGCCTGGACTACATGATGAGACCCTATCTAAAAAAAAAAAAAAAAAAAAAACTTTAGACTTTGGAAGAGTTCATTCATTTTGCTTTTAAAAAGCACAGATCATGCAACGTCTGTGGCTTCTACTGAGTGGATGCGTCCCCTCCGTGGTGTCCTCTCTCTCCTTAGGTAGCCTTGCATTGCCATAGCAACACTCAGTAACATCTTATTCATGAAACAAAATTATGAAGAAAAAATCAAAGGTAAGGGATAATTCATAAACCTGGATAAATGTTTTTTAAATTGCCAAAACCTGTAACATTAACATTTTCACAGTAAAACACAGCCGGTCTCACAAGATCAATACATTCCGTAGATTTCTGAGAGAGCTCATTCAAACTTCAGTATCTAAAAGTTCTTGGCAAGTTTTCATAAACAGAGAAATAGCAGTGTTGGATGTTTCTTATGAATTTTAAATACTTCAAGCATGTTGAACGTATAGTAGCCCTGAAATTGCCATGAGATCTAATTTACAATAAAGAAATTAAGGCTAACTAACATAGAAATGACTCTTCCCTTGGTTCTTCCTAGAATGAAGGATCGGGAGCCATTATTACAACCCGAATTAGGACACCCACGCTGTTTTTCTGTGGCTTCACAAATTCTCTGTTTCACTCTATATCTCTATATCTTTTGCAAAAATCCTTTTGGATATTTCCTTCGTTTCTGTGTTCCGTGCCTCTTTTTTCCCCATTCCCTCAAAGCTCTAAAAGCGCCTTTTTAAAAATTTATAGTCCAGCTTTAAAAACAAAATTTTATTATAGTTTCAGAATTTATTTAGTATTGTACAGTGTTAACTTTTTGCAATCATCCTATTTTTTTATGCATTGTATATATAGGTGCTATAATAATAATAATGTTTACAGATTTGAAGACAAAGTTTAAAGATATTTAGCAATCTTCCTTAATAAAATTGTTGTTAGATTTTGAAGAAAAAAATTCAATCCCATATTTGTTTAACTATACAATTTGTATGCCCGAATACTATGAAGAAATCTATGCCTAAGGTGGAAATACACAGAAACAGAATGTTTTAAGAAAAAAAAAATATATTCAATTCATATTTTGAATAGTAATTTGTTTTGATTCTATATAGGAAATATTTTCTTAACTTCTTGCTCTTCCAAAAACTTCTATACCTAGAAAAACAAAACAAACCAAAAGAAAAAAAAAAAAAAGAAAAAAAAAGCTGCTTATATTATGGTACACTTCTGCCACCTAACGGTCACTTAGAGTAACAAGTCATAAGTGTTTCATGGTTGAATATGGCATCATCATTGTTGAAATTTGAATATGCAGCATTGAATTTAAAGAAGCAAGTTTGATTTTATTATTGACCTAAGAACTTAACCATCTCAAGTGAGTAAAAGGTTTGACCTCTTCCTGTGTTTGTCACAGGGAGCATCAGAAGCCTTGAAACAAATTTTAAAAAGCAACAAGGCAAAGTGAACACAACATTCTGTCTCTCTCTTTAATTTCCATAAGCTTTTTGATTTGACACATTTTTCTAGCTTATAAATTTCGTTCCCAGACAGTCATTTCAGCCATATTGATGGCCGAGGTAGAGAAGATAAGAAATCACATCCCACCTCTCACTGGAGAGGAAAACTTGTCATGTGGCTTTGCAGAGTAGGCTCCACCTTGCATTCATAGTTCTGTTACCATGTTCTAGGATATGACACCTAAAAGGTCAAAAATGTAAAATACTTGAATGAGCTTGTACTATAACATTAATATTATCAACAGTATCTGCTTCCCAGGATGAAGAGACTCATTCTTTATTCTAGTCCTGCTTTAGTCGTTTGTAATTTGTGACAATTATGCTTTGCTTTTTAATACAAAAAATGTATAAAAATAAAATTTTTTAAAATCAAAAAAGTAAATAAACTTGAAAATATTTTAAATCTGCCCTTGTGAATGTAGTGCAAGGTTTAGTGACCAATGCGGCCACTGGATGAAGCCAACTAGTACCCTTATTCCTTGCAAACGTGGATGCCACTACTGAACAGAGCATCCTGAAATTTTTATTGTATTTTGCTAAATGAACACGTTTTACTTACAGTTTTTGCCTTATTTTGTTTTCATGTGTAATCAAACTTGTGTTTCTTTGTTGTCTGACTTAAAACACTGCTGCCAAAGACCTGTGTCCACATTGAAGGAAATTTCAGTTCCTCTTGAGTAGGTATCTGTTAGGTTTTGGTGATCTATATATATTGACACTGTCTTTCCTTCAACATTATTAATTTGCTATCAAAACAAAATACACACAAGTTATTACATGACTGACTGTGTTCAGGAGATGCTCCCCTAAAATGATGCCTTCGATTTTGAGAAAGCAGAAAGAATCCTCTCATCTGCCCCTCACCCTCTTCCTCTGAAGTACGTGGAGAACCCGGGGTGGGCATCACTCTCTAACTTCCAATGTCCTCCCCGAAACAGATCAGAAGACTTCCTTCATACGAGAGGTACTCTCCCTCTCCAGAGACATCTCTGTCTCTGAAGACAGACACGCAAGCAGGCCTTGCTAAGTCCCCCTAAGCTCTCCAGCTTGATTGCATTAGACCACGTCTTCTTCTTCCAAATTTCTCCACAACTATTCATTCATCAAATTTAAGCATAAAAATACGTGAGCTCAGCTTTTCTTTGCGTCATCAATTTGAAGGGTCCCAGGTCACATAAGATGCACTTAAAATAAATTTAAATACTTTCCCTGTGTCTTTTGTACCATCAGCCGTTCACTAACCTACAGACCCTCCGCCATTAGCCTAAGGTAAGAGGGAAGATCTTTCTTTCCCCACACACAGTGCTGTGAGGAGTAAATGAAAACCAGTGGCTCTCAAACCATGTGCATTTCTGCAGGCAGCAGTCACCTTAAATGGGACAAATACTTAGTTCTTTGATGAAGGAAGGTAGCAGAAAAACGAGGCAAGAACAACACATGCAAGGCACCTCACTTCAACTTAAGAGGTTACAGGGAGACATTTGGGGGAGGAAACTGGGATGAAATGTGATTTGACATGAGCATTCGTGACAGGGGATTGAAGCAATATGTCAGAACATGGAAATATCCAGAAAGGACACCCAAATTATTTAATTCAGATCACTTTAAAAATCAGGAAACTCAAGTCAAACAAACTGCCGAAAGCCATTTGATGGATAGGCTAAACTGAAATAAGTTTTATTTAATTCTGCTTCCATATATTGTAAAGTGTTTTTTTCTTTCCCTTGAAATGTTTTTAAAAAATAGTAACCATGCCCTGGAATATCTGCCAATCACAGGATGCCACCTGGTCAGACCATGTCCATATTAAGCAAATGCCAACTGCAGCCAATTAGATTGCTCCTGTATGCCTTAGTTACTTTTTTGTCGCTGTGACTAAATACACAAATTAGGGGAGAAGAGGTTTATTTTAGCTCACAGTATCAGAAGGTCGCAGTCCACTCAGGGGCAGCCAGCAACAGTGGAAGTACATGGCAGAGGTGGAGGCAGCTCCTCATCTTATGGAAATGGGAAGCCAAGTCCCCGTAAGTCCCAGGAATATAACAGCTTATATGCACTTTCAGGTCCGGTCCCTTTGTGTGACCCTTTTGAGTGCAACCTCAGTGCTCTGCTCCTTCCAGGTGTGACTCTAAGCCACCACACACCTACAATCTTCTGCCACACCAGCAATCCACCCCTCCAGACCAGGCCCCAATGTCCCAACAGCACATGGTTCCATAGATAATCAATAACAACCAAATACATGAGACTTTTGGGGGACACTCTAGATCCAAACCACAATAAAGTCACAGTGTCAGAACGTCACAGTCCATTCATGGGCAGCCTGCAGCAGTGGAAGCACATGGTAGAGGTGGAGGCGACTTCTCAGGACCTTACGAACAGGAAGACAAGTCCGAGAGGAAGGGAGGAAGTTGCATTTATGCTTCCAGGTCCTTTCCCAATGGGCTACCCCTTTTGGGTCCTGCCTCAATGTTCTACCCCTTCTAAGCTTAAATCTCCATGACAGACCCACACCTGTGATCTATAATCTAGCACACTTATAATCTAATCCACATGCCTGTAATCTATAATCTGCCACACACCAATCTTCCACGACACACAGATAATTCATCACTCACCCATAATCCTCCTCCACTGCAGACCAGGCCCCAATCTCCCAATGGCACATAGTTCCATGGAAAATCTATAACATCCAAATACATGAGACTTTTGGGGGACATGCCAGAACCAAACCACCATACTATATAAGACTCCTCTGTAGCTACAAACAGTCATACATGCAGCAGAGAGGCCTTCTGAAGTGTCTTTTCATCTGGAATGCTACGGATTATAGAAGCTTTTTTCTTATTCAAGTAAACTGCATTAAATTTAACTAGTCTTAGTAATGATTTTAACAGTAGAGTCACAACAAAGTATAGATTAAGTCTTCTGATTTCTTTGATTTTTTTCTGACTTACACTAGTGTAATTGTGAATAGCCTTTTCCACCGAAGGGAAGAACAAGGGACTTCATACATGACAGTAATGAAAAAGGAGCTGTTGACAATGACATTAGACAGCAAATCTGCTGTAGCCAGCTGGTGACTGGGCATAGATGGACACAACAGGCACATGCTCACCTTACAGGCCATGACGAGCAATGTGAAGAAGCAAAGGCAAACCTTGACTGACGCTTCTGTTTTCTTTATCTAGCTGCTCTCTAGTGCTACTACTGATAATAAGCGTAAGAACCACGTGGGAAGGAGATGTTCTGGGGGAGATCGCTGAATGACTGAGGAAGAACCTCAAGGCATCACAGACTGAGGTCCTACAACAACAGGCCACTAGAAGACAACCAGTAGAAGTGGAGGAAATTATTTCATCTTTCAAGTAGCTTGTGTTCAGTTTGAGGACTTAAAAAATGCATGTAGAAAAAAATGAAAAAAGAGAAATGGGCTGGGAGAAGTTCCCAGGGCAGCGACAGCACAGTGGGAGACGTTCTGTTTTCTAGGTGCTGGTTGTCATCTAAAGAAACCTATTCTGTTTTTAGCTGTTCTGATGAAAAAGTGGGGACCAAGTAAGACCGATTTGATGCTGCTTATAGTTGTTGCCACACGCTTATGCTGTTATTTTGAAAATTTCTCCCTAATAGAATCAAATACTTTGAGAAAGACATGCTCTTTTTAAATTCTCACTAGTAGCCAGTCTGTCAAGGGGAAAGGCTGCCACCCCTTGATCTCTCTATCTCTCTTGTTCCTTGCTTCTGAAATGAGAGAGTTATCCTTTCAATGATTCCTGCAGGACCTCATCCTACTCAGTATGTTGATGTTAGACTCTTTACTCGGCTGTTGGAGAGAAGGCAAAATGGTGCAAAAGGTCTGCATAACTTCCGCAGCGCTAGGCCTTCTCCAACACCAATCAGGTCAAACGTGGGCTTTCAGGAGCCTGCGTCCTAGTTAGATGCAGCCGATTATCTACCTCTCAAAGACAGCCTCAACTTGCAGTCTTCCTGATTAGCTAAACACCGTGCTGAAAAGTCTCTCCACTTTTATTTTCTATAGAAATACATGCCATTGGGAGATTGGGGCCTGGTGTGAAATGGGGGAGGATTATGGGTGTGTGATGAATTATCTGTATGTGGTAGAATACTGGTGTGTGGCAGTCTTATAGGCTTGTGGATTAGATTATAGGTGTGGTAGATTAGAGATTACAGTTGTGTCATGGGGGTTTAAGCTTAGATGGGGCAGAACACTGAGGCAAGACCCAGAAGGGATGGATCAATGGGACAGGACCTGGAAGGATAAATGCAACTTCCTCCTTCCTCTCGGACTCGGCTTGCTTTCCACAGATAGCATGAGCTCTTTGCTAACTGTAAAGAATTGTTAGAAAAAAATAGGTCTCAAATATAGGCCAGGTGTTAAAATTTTATTTATACTGTTTCTTTTTTTTTTTTTTTAAGGAATGGTGAAGGCGTGTGTAGATGATGAGACGTTCCTATTTTAGGTGATATGGGCAAGGTGGACTAAAATTTCAGAATGCGAAACAACAACAAAGAATGCTTTAGAAATTTTTACTCTGAAAAAAATTGCAATATGATTTCTGCAGTTTGGATCTGGATTGTCCTCCCAAAACCTCATGTATCTGTGGATTCTGTTGAGTGTCAAGGGTGGACCTAGCTGGAAGGGGCTTGATCTGGAGGGGTGTTTGCTGGCTCTGCCTTTCCTCCCAGCCCTGGCTCTGTTCTGCCCCCATTGTGAGGAGCTCTGTCTCCAGAGCTTCAACTCTGGCTGCAGCCCGTCACGCAATTCTACTATTTCCAGTTGCCCACCCATGAACTGACTGTGGCCTTCTGAAACTGAGCTAAAATAAGCTTTTCCTCCCAAAGTGTGGATGTCAGGTCTTGAGTCACAGCAACAAAAATGTTACTCAGACAATGATCTTTAGAACAAATGAAAATTCAAGGAGCTCTAAATAAGTAATAGTGGTAAGTAAAAGTAGTAAATGACAAGTAAAATTTGATTCATTAAAGCCAAAAAAATTGAAAATAACTCCAAAATTATGTAAATACTACAGCAAGACAGCACTGAAATGAATCCCCCTTTCCCCCCAAAAAACTCAAAAAAGTTAAAGCTATTGAGGAGGTTAAAAAAAAAAGAGAGATAAAAAAGTGAATGAAAGAATTATTAAAATTTTCAATGAACTCAAAGAAGATATAAATAAACAACTCAATGAATTAAGGAGGGCAATGAGAATATTAGTGCCTACTTCATTAATTAGTTTTTATGAAAAAGAAGATGTCAGCATTCCTATTACTCCTACTTCTGAGACATGTTATCCAACACTCATGACTTAAAGAAAAGAGGTTTAATTTGGCTTACAGTTCAAGAGAGTCAGTCTGTGGTTAGTGGCTTCGAGGCAGAAATAGTCTGGAAAAGCTTCTTACCTCATACCACATAGGAAGCAGAAAGAAGGGTGGAGCCAAGGACAAGAATACACTCTTCCAGGAAATGACCTCAGTGACCCCTCTTCCAAGCAAACCCACCTCCCAGTAGCATTTTCAGCTATGAAATAATCATCAATGATTAATCTAATAAGTGCTCTGCTGATGCAACCACCTGCCAAATATCCCATTACTGAACATGACAATTTGAGGGGACATTTTAGATATAAACCATAACAGGTATTAAGTGGATATCTTGGGAATAAAAATTCAGTTGAAAGTATTGGCAGAAGGCATGAGCAGTCAGCAAATATAATATTAGGACTTGAGGAAAAGGTTAATGTAGTAAAAAGTCAACTCAACGATGCTCAAAACAAGAGAAAAGTCAGAAAATGAGCGAAGAGCTCTATGTGATTCTAACAACAACGACGAATGGATGTGATAGAGACCCACAAGATGTTGTAGCCAACAGCAGAATACTACTTCATCTCAGCAGTTCACAAAACTTCTTCAAAATCATATTTTAGGGCATAAAGCAGGTCTTATACATTACATCTTATAATAATTTGATCAGAATTTCTATTATCAAGAATGAAAAGAAGTGCTGGTGAGATTTTGGGGAAAATTCAACTCTTCTACATTGTTGGGGTAAATTAATTTAGTTCAATCACTAAGAAAATCAGTTTCTTAGTTACTTTTTCAGCACAGTGACTCAATACCCAAAATCTATAACTTAGAGAGCAAGATTTATTGTAGTTCATACTTTCAGAAGGTCTCAGTCCATTCATGGGTGGGCAGCTGGAAAATGGTGGAATCACATGTTGGGGCTGCAGCTAGAGTCAGAGCTGGGTTGGTTATCCAGGAGACAGAGATCCTCATGGCAGCACAACAGAACTGAGAGAAGTTTGAGATGAAATGCAGAACCCGCACACACTCTTCCAGGTCAAGCCCCAGGCACCCTCCCCTTCCAGCCAGGCCCCACTGCCCAACAGTACACAGTACCCACGACTTCATGAGGCTTTGGGGGGACACTCCAGATCCAAACCACTATAATCAGTATAGTCATCTCTCAAAAAATTAGACAGAGAAATTCCATTTGACTCAGCTATACCTCTTTTGGGCATCTTTCTGAAAGAATTAAAGGCATCATGTCACAATGATGCAGCCATAGCCATGTTTATAGCAACAAAACATGAAATCACCAAATCTTTGACACAGTCTGTATGTCCATCACAAGGTGAAGTGATTTTAGGAAATGGTGGCATATATAAAATGTAGTATTACTCAGCCATAAGCAGGTATAAATTTGAGTCATTTCTAGGAAAATGTATGTACCTGAAGACCATAATTCTAAGTGAAACAAATCAGACACATAAGGTCAAAGGTAGCATGATTCTCTTATATGAGAAACCCAAATATATAAAATTTAAACAGCAAAAAAAATTATAGGAAACAGAAATAAAGACGTTGTGAAGATAGGAAGGGAATCTTCAGAAGGGAAGAGATGTGGGAGATAAACAAAATCCTGTTTCAAAACGTTTTTTTTTTTTTCTTGGCAATTTTGTTTTAAATACATACTTAAAAGCAAATTGTGTTATGCCTGTTACCTGTTAGTAGAACTGAGAACTGTTGTAGAAAATCCTCAGGGAAAGAGCCCAACTGACCAGGCCAGAAATAGCTAACCTCTGGGCAAGCAGCCACCCACCCCTATCTGGGTCTGAAGCTGTGACACCGACTCTCAAGGCCCCACCTCCCAATAGTACACAGACAGGACAGGCAGACCCTGCCCTGCTCCCACCTTCCGAAGAGTGAAATTAGGCCAGAGACAACATATAATGGCATGGTGTGGCCTGTAAGTTTGCTTCATGTAAAAATAAATAACTTCAGCAAACCTGCTATGGCCATGCCTCTGTGTTCCCCGTTTGCTGGCTAGGCAGCCCCCTGCATAAAAAGAATAAAAGAAGCCTGCCCATGAGCTCGAAGTTCGCCATTTTGGAGAGATCCAGATGGTGGCTCACCTCTGACCTTTCAGCTCGGAGTCCCGATTTCTCAGGCTACAATTACTGTTGTCTGCAACAAAACCACACCACTTGCCTTTCTTACCTCAAAGAAGCTGCTAAAGCCCATTTGCCAGAGACAGGGAACAAATTTTGATGCTGTCTGAATTCAGGTTGATATAAAAGTCATGGCCATACAGATTTCATTTGTTTCTCATAAACAGTCATTTAAGCTGGTCATGGTGACATACTCATAACCTTGGCTACTTGGGAGGGTGAGACAGGAGGATCATTTGAGGACAAGAGTTTGAGATTTGCCTAGACAATACAGAAAGACCTTGTCTTAGAATATGGACTTCTTAGAATAGAATATGGTAATGCTGCTCAATAAAACCTCAGTGGCATATGACAAGCATTTGTCTATGGTTCACAGGATGGTTCTGTTGAGGTAAGCCCCTTTTAACTGCTCCTGGCTGGGCTTGTTTACGCCCTTGCAGCTGGCTGGGAGCTGGCTGACTAGGATGATCCAACTCCGTTGCATAGCATCACTTCTCACCGTCTGGCCCACTAACCTTTGTTCTTCTAATTGCTTGGCAAGGTGACAAGGGAACACATAGAACTGTGCAAGGCTTCAAAAACAAAATGTGTCACTCCGGCTACATTCTGTTAGACAAAATGAGTTTCCAGGCCAGTCCCAATTCAAAGAATGAAAATATGAATGATACTCTTTGCTGGGAAGAATTTCAAAGTCACAGCATGAGTAAACGAGAAGGACTTTTGCAATCAGCCTACCACATTTGTCTGCCATCTTCATGAATTTAGCAATCTCTCTTTCTATTCTTTATTTATGAGGCTTATTGCTTATGAACTCTGTATTACCATCACCACATTTATGAAATCATGCGTTTAAAGTTTTGTTTTTATATGGTTTAAGAATTATGACTATTAAAAAATTGTGGGGGGGAAATAACCTTACTCACATGTTAGCAAAAATATTTCTCAATGAAATGAACTGAATTAAGGTAATGTTCAAAAGCATGAATGGGATCGAGAGTGATGGACTTAACTAACATTCTGTGATATGGTCTAATGGGCTAAAAAATGCTGGACTTCCTATTATAGTGTCCACAGCATGAGAACAAATCCAGAGGAAGAAATGAAAGGCTTAGATTCTGCATTAGTCAGCTTTCCTGTGACTGGAACAAACCACTCATCAACCACACATTTAAAGAGATGACACTTATTTCTTAACTCATGGTGTTGAAGGTCCAGTCCATGGCCAGCTGGCTCTAATGCAAAAAAATCATGACAGAGGATCACAGTGGAGCAAAGCTGTTTATTTTATGGTGGACGAGTAGTGGAGCACAAGGAATCCACAAGACATACGCTCTTCACAGGCCCGCTTCCAGTCACCTACCCACACCCACCCAGAGTGTGCTTTACTAACCTGCAAGGTACCTCTTAATCTAATCAAGCTGACAATTAGCATTGTAATTCCCGGGCCCTATCTCAGGAAAATTTGCAGTCCAGGGTGAGAAGCAAGACCATACTGCTTCCTGTACTATCTAACCATAGGAAATATAAATACTTTGTGCATTCTATGGAGAATATTCAAAAAATTATATTTTTAAAAAAGAAAGTGATTTAGAGCAAGAAGGGGCAGATGGAGAAGAGACTGGCTTTGAGCTAAACCCTCAAATATGTGTAGAACAGAAAATCTTCAGGCAGAGGATTTGTTTATTTTCCTGAATTATTTTTATTAGCATGTATTTGTGATACGTAACAATTACATTTAACTTAAGAAATCGACCATGCACGTATCTGCCTTTAGCGTTTTCACTTCCTTTCCCCCACACACCGCATCCCTTTTCCCTGTCCATTAACCTATCTCTTTTTCCTACCATCACTCTTTCACTTGGCTTATTTTTATTTATGCTCTGAGCTTGCCGTATTCAGCTTTCTATGTCTGATTCAATTCAGTCGCTGAGCATAGTGGTCCCAAGATGTATCCATTTTTCTCACAAAATTCTCAAATTTATCTTTATAGCAGAGTACATACAAAGTTTGGGTTTCATATACAAGAGCATCATGCTGTACTTGCTCTTCTTTGGTTAGTTTCACTTAGCAAGGTACATAGGCACCACCTTATCTTTATCCATTCATTGGTTAATTAGACACATCAGCTGGCTCTGAAATTTAGGAATTCTATTTTTCATGCTGAAGAATTCAGAGAGACATATTGCACTTCTGTCAATTAAAAAAATAAATAAAAATCTAACATTTTTACAGGAAACTGAAGAAGGGCTATTTATATATTTGCCTTTCTCTGGAGGTCTTCATTACCTAAAAAATACGTTTAAATATTTTACTAATGGGCTGCACACTGGTTACAATAAGTGAAATAAAAACAATTTCTGAATAACATATGAATTATCAAGTCATAGCAAGGAAAAGCAGCTTTAGTTTCTGAAGAAATATTTAATCCAATCAACTGGGTACCATTAGTTTTGATTGAGTTTGATTTTTATAAAATAAAAACAGATGTTGTCCCAAGTCACTTACCATAGTCTCCAGATATAACCATGGTAGAACCTGCTAAGTAGCAGAAATGACTTGTAACACACAACAGTTAGCGTCGAGGTCTGTTCTTTTACTCTACTTAAAATATTCCCAGATTTCTCCCCATTTTAGTTATTTCTCTGATTCTCAATATGTCAGAACAAACTGTATCTTGTTATTTCAACTCTTAGTTGTATATTTTAAGTACTATTTGTCTACTCGTTTTTTCTTTGCTTTTTGTCCACTTTTTTACCGTTTTTCTGCAGTCTGCTGTAGTAAGTGACCAAGACAAGAATGAGCCAATGAGTGCTGACTTCCAGGAAAAAAACAGAACTAGTGTCCTCAGGTATAGTCTGTGCTGAAATCTGCATTGGCTGCATAGTGCCATCTACATCTAAGACATTTAAGGTCATTTCAAATTTTTTAGTAAAATCAATGAGAACAATACAATGAGCATAAAAGAAAAAAAAAGAAGCAATTGTAACTTCATTACATACAAAATGTTCCTTCCCCCAAATGTTCCATAATGGTTTATTAGTCTAAATTGAGTGTGGTGGCATACACCTATCATCACAGTCCTCGGGAGGTTGAGGCAGGAGGAAGATTGAAAGTTTGAGGCAGCCTGGGCTACAAAGTATATTCAAGGTCAACCTGGAGACCCTGTCTCAAATGACAAAACAAAACCCACTCGTCTACAGGTTAACATAGCAATATTCCCACCTGTAATCTACATTTAGAATCAGTTGACTTTGAGCAAAACAGATTACTCTCCATAGTGTGCACAGGCCACAGCTGGTCAGTGGAAGATCTTGAGAACTGAGACTCAGGTTTAACAAAATAGAAGGAAGTTTGTCTCAATACAGTACATAGATCTTCCTTAGAGTACAGACATCAGGCTCCAGACAGCGACATCAACTCTTATTGAATTCCCTATGAAATTTGAACTTGACAACCACACAATGTGTCTATTCTTTAAAATAAATCTCTCTCTGCCCATCACAATATATATTCTACGAGTTCTATTTCCCCGAAGATCCCTGGTTAATATAGATTCCAAGTTATTGTACGAAGGTGAATGCAATAAATTCTCAACAATTATTTAGAATATTTTAAGAATGCAGTCCAGTCATGTGATCTTGGGGCCATTTGTGTGCTCAGGCCACAGTGCACACACATGGCCATCAGATATTTGGCCACAGGCTAATGGATTTTCATTGTTGTTGTTGTTGCTGTGTTTTTAAAATGTCTCTCATGCAAACAACTATTGCCATTAGTTTTTCCTTTGTGGAAAAAAATCACTTTCAATATGCTATTCCTTAAAACAAATTTCAGGGAATATTTAGGGCAATTTCCCCAAAGTATGAGTGTCAGGGCCACTGCTATGGGCAATGTCTATGAGTAGCAGAACAAAAGCAGTTTGTTAAAAATAAAAGTTAGGAATGGCAAAGTCTATTCTCCATTGATGTCTGTTGCCAGAGAATCTAACAAAGAGCGAAAAGGGACTGAAAGGAAAGACCATGGTAGCCTTGCAGAAGCTGAATGACTGAATCCAAGACATCCAGAAAGACGATGTAAGAAGTGATGGGAGGATGATTTCCAAACTGTGAAGAACTGAAACAGAGTAGCCTGTAATTAGCATCTGCACACTCAAACCAAACCTCATACCTGAACACACAGCTTTTGTGTGGGGAAAAGATCCAGGCCAGTATGAAGAAGAGGTTGCAGGCCTGAGGAACATTGCTGCGATCAAAGACGCACAGGGTAAGAGAATGCAGAGCTTGCGGGAGAGGTAGGGAAGGCCCTGGCTGCGACACAGGCCAAGGGACCCGGAAGCACAACCCTCATTCCTCCTGCAAAAGCATGCCAGGAGCCAGAAATTGGGAAGCTGTGCCTGGAGTGGGCGTTAGAGAAGAAGGGGGAACAAAGCGAAGGGTTCTAGGGGAGGCCTGCGCTCTGGCACTCAGAGAGGAGACCAATCAAAACCAAAAGTAGTCTGGAGATGTAATGCAAAAGCCTTGGCTGAATCTCCACAAGAGCCACACCACCACCAAGAATATAAATAGATAAAATAATAATAGTAAATAAATCAAGAGCCATTCATTCACGAAGTCCAGTGACTGGAGGCATTTCGAAGCTTGTTAGAAAACCAGGAGTGGCAGCTGAAGGAGAAGCAGTGGTATAAAGAAGGCCTAGTGGCGGGGGCTGGGCGCAGGGGGAGGCAATGACTGTAAGCCCAAAAGAATAGCGTGCTCCAAAGTAATTCACAAGAGGCTGTTGCTCACAGAGAAGTGGCGCTTGGCCTGAGACCTAAATGCAATACCATGAGCCAGTTGAAAGATCTAATAAGTGTGTGCCCTTGCTGACACCAGGGATCTCAAAATTCCCACCCTGGCCTTACAGGATTTTGCAGCAGTGGAACCGTCGGCCTTCAGAAGCAGTGAGATTTGACAGAGGCTTTGGAAGCAATTGTACATACTCTTCCCAGGGCACATCATGGTTCTCAGCTGCAGCCAAAGAGCTGCGCAGCTATGTTGGTGCAGATCTGGACTCCAGGCTGTTAGCTGACCCAGCCTGACACCTCTGGGCACTGAATGGAAACCTACCTTTAAAGTGAAAATCCAGCTTGCGTTTGCAACAGAAAGGCAGCCATGATTGCCACTGCTCTCCAAGCCACGGGACTAGGTCTTGACTCCAGAGTTGAGGTGCCCAGTGTCAACTCCTCATCTTGAAGCCTGGGAGACACTGGGAATTGCCATTATCGTCTTCAGGAAGGTTTTTCTGAAACAAGCAACAGAGCGACCTGTCGGTCCCCAGCTTGTGTCCTGTGCACCTGCTGCGGTTGCCCAGCCACGGCTTCTGCCTCAGCACCTGTGAGCCATCCAGATGACTTCGGGGTTGCCTCTGTAGCCTGTGAAGAGCTGCACAACTGCAAACTGGCACTGAGTGAGGGCGAGGCTACCTTGCACTATTGCCTGGTTGGAGTCTCAGATCCTGGAAAATGCACGTAGAGTGCAATGATAAGCTGCATACCCCAACGACACAATTCTTCAGCAGAAAAAGGTGGCATCTTGTCACAGCATGGTAGTTAATGAACTCAGGGACCGGACTGGTCAGGTAGCCGTTCTCCTGCCTTCTCCACCTGAGCCATTCTTTCCCACAGCTGTGTGTTAAGAACTGTTCATTCAGGACCAGCCTGGACCACAGAGGGAGACCCTATTTCAAGAAAAGAAAGAGAGAGAGAGAGAGAGAGGAAGGAAGGAAGGAGTTGGGGTCGCAAGCTCACTGTCTAGTCTTCTGGGAGGCACAAGTCCCTGTGAGTGACACGGGTCCCATCTGAGGCCAACAGAGCTGAGCAAAAGCTGGCTCCTACTCCTGCTCTAGGATTCACATTCCGAAGAATCAGTGGACTAGCCTACATTTGTTACAAACATCAAAGTACAACTACCCTAAAAACCTGGACTAATTTAAAATACTATTTAAAACCAGACAAGGTGTCATAGGCTTATAATTGTAGCATTCTGGGAGGCTTAGGCAGGCAATTTTTTTTCCCAAGTTACAGCCCTGCTTGGGAAACTTGGAGACTTAGTGAGATCCCGTCTCACCATGAAAAACAAAACAAACAACAACAGCAACAAAAATGGGCTATGCCCTAGGTTAGATCCTCAGTACAAAAAGTAAAAAGAATAAGTTCTATGTAAACAGGTTAAAAATATTTGCATGTCTTTTGTTTTTCTAAAAGTGTTGTGCCATCCACTTCTCTAGCGGTCTTCAAACAATCTAAAATTTAAAAAAAAAAAACATAACATTACAGTGAGTACTGTATTTTTAGGTTATTTAGGTTTTTGTTACATGTGTACTTTTAGTACACAAAGTACCTTTTGTCTTTAAGTCTCTCTTATATTAATACCCAACTGATAGAATAAGGAATCATGGGCTACAGGTTATGTAGGAGAGTACTTCTGCTTTATTGTTTGTGACAGGCTGAGGCTAGACCTCATGATTTTTAGAATGTGAATAACAATACATAGGTTGATTTATTCTGATATTTTAGCACTGTTTCTTTACAAGTAAATGTCAAAGGTTTTGTTTCCTTAAACAATTGCTAATGAAAATCCTTCAAAATAATTGTCGTGCAATAAGGAGTGGAGATGTCTGAAAGAAGAGTGAGTAAGACTGCTTTTTACATTTTCTTCTCAACTTGCTTCCTGCAGGCCAGGTGGGAGAGAAAGAAGGCTACACACACAGAAAGCGAAGAATTTTCTAAAGTACATTTAAAGCTGTTCCTTAAGCTTTTTGCATGGCTGACTCAGCCTGAATAGAACGTTAATGGTTGTGATGGAAAACAAACCAAATATAGGCAGCAGAGGGGAGGAAATGAAAAGCATTGAAGAGAACAGCTAGCAAAATTACATAATTTCCTAAACTGGTAGTTTTTCAAATGTGTTTCTTTATATAGGCACTTGGAGATAATGATTAACTGTATTAGTTTCTTCAAAACACGCATGGGAAGGTTTTAACAACGTTATGTAAGTATCAGCGTTCCCAGTGCAGCAAGGGAATTTCATCTTAGCAATTGGTACCAGTGGTCTAAAAACGCGTTGCCCTCAGATGAGCACCCTAAAATCTGTTCTGTTGTGAATTTTCCAATTTTCCAATATGAATCATCACGTCTTTGATTTCCTCTCATGTATGTGACAAGAATCCAACTTGCAAATTTTCATATGTGGTTCATCTTTAGTATAGTGACATTTAACTCAAGTGATAGGTGTGGCTACTCTAACAATAAGGAGAGATCTGTTGGGTAAAGGGCTTCTTTGAGGCAAGTCACTGTAATGAGGTCACTGCTGAGAAAGAGCCATCGGACAAGAGAGGAGAATCTGCTTCGGAAGGCGAGGGATGGTTAGCAGAAGGTTGATGAGAAGCCACTTCTATCTCTTTATTTCCAGTTCTTTGAATTTAGACACTTGAGTTCATAATTTCATTCCCTTAAACGTCTACTTGTACTGGAAAGACCCACGCTACCACCAAGTTTCTGAATTTCAGCTGAAATCCTTTTGTGGCAGGAAAGCTATCTCCCAGATTTTGTTTCCAAGTGCACACAGGACAATTGAATTAAAAGTTTCACAATTCTGCCATGATTACTAAATTCCCATACCAAAATACTACAGAATGTGGGACACATCTTGAAGAGATTACCAACTCATTTTATCTCTTTTTCCCCAGGGATATTTTGCCTATGTATCTGTAGTCTGTGTCATTTAGGACATTGTTTCATGATAAGTAACAGAAACATCCTGTGCCTACTTTATGCCCATATATTTTAAGGCTATCAGGAGGTCATCACATTAGTACAAGTCTCATCTGAAGTGGCATCTCTTGGCACTTGATCTAGTCCCAATGTGGACACTCATGCTGAAAATGCATTATTATCATTCTTATGAATCACTAGGATTTGACACATACAAAAAGCCCAGCCAAGGGGACTCAATGGTAGCCACTGCCTGGCTCCCAGTGTGCCCTATTCTTCTTGCCTTTTATATTGGGAAATAAGATGCTATCCCCTAACAAGATTACACATAGTGGGAGATCACCTCTGCAGTGGCCATCCATTGGCAATAAGAGTTCAACACCCTAAAGAGTAAAAAAATCTGTTAATGTCACCTTGCTAAGCTCATACCAAAGGGGTCTGTAACAATGAGGAAACATTGTCCTTCAAAACATATGTTTCCAGGAATTTCTTTCCACCCTTCACATCTTGGCTGGTAGGCATTGATCTCCCACCCCCGGCGGAATCGAAAGACCCTCTCCAACGCTGAAGGGAGACCTCTTTCAGACCTCAACTTTAGGCTGGGATTTTTAGGCACAACACAGGTTTCCCCAGGAAATCAACAGAGCAATACAGGACTGTCTTAGATAATCTCATCCTTCTCAGAGAACCTTTGACATCCTCCTTAAATTCTCATGGACACCCCCAACCTCTCAGCCTGACATGTGGCGTCTCTCTGAAAACTCACCCTGTAGACTCCGACGGTGTACTCTGACCTAAATAAATGTGTACGTTGTCTTTGCTTCAGCGGTAAATTCCTCTATTGACCGTGAAAGGGCTTCCATAGTCCATCTCCCTCAGCCACCCCCAGATGTGCTGTAAGAGCACCTCAACGTGCACGTGGATGCTGGAACTCTGGGAAGCCTTATGCTCGGCATGGTCTCCATCTTCGACTACAATGTCATCTAATACTATCTAATTTGAATATACCCCTGAGGAAATTTTGAAATAGTTCCACTCTAAATATGTTTTGGCACCTTTATTTCCTAGCAAGGATCAAAAACAAGTTTTTCTGTTGCTTTAAGTTTTCAGGCAATGTGAACCTATTAGCTTGTGTTGGTTTACAAGGCTTCAGTCAAATGGCTATCTCAATAGAAAAATCCAAATCTCCTTTGATCATAGGCTCATCAATAATATTCATTCTCTGGTCTCTGGTATGAGACCATTGCTACTTTTCTACTAGAGAAAGGGCAGCTTATTTAAACTTGCATTTCTGGGTTGTTTTTTTTTTTTTTTCCTTTGTGTGGGAGGGGAGACAATCTCCTCGCCATCTAATGCAACGGTTTGCGTCATCTTAATTTGTTCGGAGTCTGACACCCCCGAATTCCTGATTGTCTACATTCCACATTGTGGTGTGTGGCAAACTGCCTAGTCCTTTTATTTCCAGAAATTGTTTGATGAAGTTTTGCTAAGCTTATCACATAGATACTCATAAAGTGAGAGAAATTTTTAAACTCTGGGCTCCAAACTATACATTGAATTTATCACTTGCGAAAGTGATCATAGCATGTTTGTTTACGTGCTTTTGAAGCATATTTTCATAGTTTTCATATCCCAGGAAGAAAGAATACACAGGACCTCTCGTTCATCACTGTTTCTCAAATAAAGTTGAAGACAAATGATTGAGACATTAAAGAATAATAAAAAATCATATAGGAGTAACTTACCCTTCTGTGTCTGATCTATTTTGTTTACCGTAATGATCTCAAGGTGCTCCATTCTTCCTACAAATGACTCAAATTTGTCTTTCTTTATAGCAGAGTGGTACTTCATTGTGTGTGGACACCATATTTTCTTTAATGGTTCATCTGTTGCTGGGCATATGAGCTGCTTCCAGATTTTAACTATTAGAAGGTGTGCTGCCATAGACATGGGTATTCACGTTTCAGTGTAATATGTTGTTTTTAAATCATTTCAAATCTGGACCTTGGACTTACTGTCTCCGTGACTATAAGCACTTATATCTCATCTTATAGTTTAAAAATTACATAGTATCTTATTGTCTAAAAGTTACATTGTTATAGTAATGCACACTAAGATGATGCTTTAATGTAAAATTTATTGTTCAATTCAAATAAATATATTTATCTACAAAAATGAAAAATAATGCAGTAAGTACCAAACGAGTAGCATGTGTGGTGAAAGAAACATGCAGGGACCAGTTGAATGGGTGGTAATGGGCCACCTCTCTCCCCCAGTCCCTGCTACAGAGAATCCTCTCTCTCTCTCTCTCTCTCTCTCTCTCTCTCTCTCTCTCTCTCTCTCTCTGACATACTTAAGTAAAAATTATCCAAAAAAAAAAATTCCTACTGCTTCTAGGTACATGTTTCTTCTCCCTCCATTACCTGAAGAAGATACATACCTATAAATTTGTCCTACTATTACTAGAAATACTTAGTCAAGCCCAATTTTTAGTGAAAACTGAGCCTCCAACCTGAATCAGTTGCATGAGATTTCTGGTTTTCTAGCCTGAAATGCTTATGTGTGTGCAATTACACTCCAGGTTCAGATCCTGTGTGACTATATCCGAGGCAAAATGTCTCCAAATGTGACAAGAAGCATCTTGTCTCTCTGCTCGAAGCCCAAGGGGAGCTGCATCTGTTTTCAGATCATATTGCCATCTGGAAGTTAATATCCTTTGTAAATGGAGAAATTTTAAAAACTGCTTACACTCACAGCTTGGCAGAGCTGTAGAGCAGCACAAATGGAGAAAGAAGTTCCCTTTTTCATACACCGGTACTGCAGGATTTTTCAGTATAAACTCCTGGTTACCCTGAGTGTTGCCCTTCTAGATTGGTTTTTATGAGCTGAAAAGAACGAAGAAAGAAGTCTTGTTGGACTGGCTCACACTTTTTCAATAGCACCTACTGTGTTGTGTGATATACATTAGCATTCAAGCATCTATAAGGGCCAAGCAATATGTTAAGCAAATTACGAACATGGGCGCACAAAAGAAAGGGACTTCGTCAAGTTCCTTCAGTGAGGCTAGGCACTTTTTTCTTAAATCTCAAAGTCTTTGGAATTCTGCCATATATTATCTCCATAATATTTTTCTTTTAAACACATAGTAAAGGCAAATATTAATAGAAATCTTGTCCTTTGTTATAAAATGATAAGTGAGAAAATAAATGAAGAAAAGGGAATTACCTAGAATTTTTGCAAATTTTTCTTATTTTTTTATGACACCAAGCAGTAGAATTTCACACTATTCAGGAAGTGGAATAGGATTATTTGAAAAAACATATTAATGAACTCAACCCAAACTCGTAGGTAATTATTAGAAATAATAAGAGAAGAGAGGATGAGGTGGGAAGAGAGGAGAGACAGATAAGCTAGAAACTGAGACAAGATGAAACCATGTAAAACTCCTAATTAAATACATACCCTGAGGCCAAGAAACAACCAACCAAGCAACCTGGAGCATCTGAACCTGCCAAGGTCTTAAGTAACAAGGCACTCGTAGCCCCGCAAAACTGTTGTGCAACTCATATTCAAAAACTCAGCCCAATGAGGTGCTGAGAAGGGGACACCCAGCTCTCCCCAGTCCCAGTTGATCCCAGGGAGTGATAGGGCAGACCACCCTGAGGAGGTTGACCCCTCTGTAATAATAGGCATTTATTGAATAATTAAAATTTTCTCCCATGATTAAAACACCCATATGGTTTCTAATTGTTTATATTGTGTTCTTATAATGATACCCGAGACCCCAAGATTGCAGGCACCCTCGTCTTTCCTATGTTGTTCTCACTTGCAGCTCCTGGACTTTCTACGACAGGCCCTTTTATGTTTACAAGGGTTAACATGTGCTCGTTCCTTTCTGATGGCAGGTGCTACTTTCCATTCTATCTTGAAAGCTTCTATTCTTTTTTGAGCTTGTTTCTCAATGAACAGATAGAGTTGTCCCATACTCAAGCTCCCACAAAACTATGAAATTTATCCTGGTTTTCAATTTTATTATATAATAAATAATTGTTTACATATTTGTGTTTCACTTAGGACATTGTCATGTGAGGACAGAGATCTACATGTGAATGTCTATACTAAGGCATGGAGCATGCTGACATAAATAAAAGCTTCTATTTATGTAGATAGATTTCTGGCTTCTCTGTCCAGAATGTGACCTTAATAGATTGATTGATTTTCAGAAATTTGTTTTCTCCTTCAAAACATTAAAAGAAAGTTGCTTTAGCTAACCCAGCAATAAGGAGGTGAAGTTTTTATTTCTGGATAAAATTAATTGGGAGAAAAGCAAATTACAAATAAATTCATGTGTATATAATTATCGCATTTCCAAAGGACTTATTCATGTTATTTTTACATTTTGTTTTCAGAGCATAGTTTCAGTCAAAACTTGTTACAAATGTTTTTTGACAAATTATATCACAATCATAGGTTTTTGAAAGTACCTGGGATTCTTTATGAAACTCTAAGACTGAATTTCATTTAATACACTTTCACACACGTTTAATTAATACACTTTTGTTCCAATTATTAGCATTTTTTATTTGAGACAGTCTTGCTCCAGGCTAGTCCTAAACTCACTATATAGCCCAGAATGGCTTCAAACTCATGGGGATCCCTCTGCCTCAGTCTTCTGAGTGCTGGGATTACAGGAATGTGTCATCATGCCCAGCTTATACTGTTATTATTTCTGAAATATTTCCTTCTATCTTCTGACTTAAGTCATTCTCCTAACTTGGATTTTAAAAATCAAGAATTTTTCTTCAGAGAACCTATGATCATATTGTAGCATCAAAATAAGTGAACATACTAAGCTAGTAAAAGGCACGCATCAATGCCAAAATATATAACTATGCTAAGTTTAAATGTGCAGATTTTAGGTATGAGTCAGCTTTGTCTTTGGCAGAACATGGTACCCAACCCTCACAACCCAAAGATCTTCAGGGGATTTGGTCCACAGTTGGTTAGCTCCAAGCCAGGAACATCCTGGCAAAAGGACATGGCAGAGAAAAGATGCTTAGTTATGGCAACCAAAAAGCAGAGAACCAGAGCCAGAGGAGGGGGCACAGACCCCAGAGCTCATGCTGGCTATGGTCCACCCAGACACCCCGGAAATGTGCTCCACCAACTCCCCGGTGGAACCCGAAGCCAAGCAAGTTGACACTCCACCTTCACCACTACAATGTGGACCTGGTCACCAGCAAAGAAAAGGATGGAAACTCGATTTAGTTTCCAGATTTGTTTACTTCATGCCATTCCGCTGCATTTTTCTTTGCCTCATAAGTGTAAAAAGTAAAAAACAAAACAAACAAAAAAAAACTGAAGGGAAATGGAAAACAAGTGAGTTTTTGTCACCAGGACTGAGAACTACGAATAGAACAAGACATGGAATTCCAACTTCGTCTAAGTGGCCACAGTTAACCGCCAAAGGCAGGGTGGGCGTACTCGTGGTAATGTACAACAGAGGCAAAGCAGTGATCGGAATGGCCTGACACATGTGGGTCTGTGGCATTGGCTCATCGGTCATGGTATACCCAAAAGTGAAAGAGATGAGAGACCTACTAAGTATTTGTTGGATTTATATAGAAAAAAATTTTTTCTAGGGCAACTGAGCAGCTGCCTCAAATAGTAGCAATAGAGAAGCACGTTCCCTCAATCAATTTCCAGTCTTGAGCCAGTTTACAGACCCAGGGCCCCTTGAATGAAGGGAAGGTTGGGTCCCCTTGAAGAAGGACCCTGATACCTTACCAAGGAGTTATAATGTCAATATTTCTCCGATTGTTCCCCAAAGGGACCTATGGCCTTTCGACAGAGTAATTGTGTATTGGGGAAGAGAAAATGATTGGACATTTTGGGGATGACTAGACACGGGCTCTGTCTGAGTTAACACCAATTCCAGGAGATCCAAGACATCATTATGGACCTCCAGTTCAGGTGGGAACTTATGGAGGCCACCATCTTGGATTATCTCTATCCTTGATTTGTAAGCCTTCCAAATAGATCCTTTTTATTATAATTTCTGTAAATTCTGCCTTTTGAAAGAGCCCAAACTAATGCATGTGGACCTGATCAACAGCAAAGAAAATGATGAAAACTCAATCTAATTTCCAGATTTATTTGATTCATGCCATTCCACTGCATTTTTATTTGCTTTGTAAGTGTAAAAAGTAAAAAACAACTGGAGGGAGATAGAAAACAAGTGAGCTTTTGTCACCAAAGCCTGAAAACTATGAAGAGTACAAGGCATGGAATTCCAAAACGATTCCAAAAGAGGAAATGAATTCCCATGCCCGCAAAAAAAGGATTCTTTAGCCTGAATTTAATACGCATTATCTCTTTTTTTTTTGTAAACTAACTACAAATCCATCAAAAATAGCAGATCAAGGTATAAAATTTAAAGCTGGGTATGGTGGCTCTCCTATAATCCCAGCACTCAAAAGGCTGAGACAGGAGGATTACCCTGTGTTCGAGGGCAGCCTGGACTATTTGGTGAGTTCATGACCAGCCTGGACTATAGAGCAAGACCTTGCCTTCATAAATTAACAAATAAGAGAGCAAGTAAGTAAATCTTATCTTCATTAAATCAACTGCCTTTAAAGATTTGAATTTCTTTTTATTCTTTAGTATACAAGAAAAAAAAGAATAAAAGTTCCCACTTAACAAAAACCACCCCCACAATCTAGAATTTGATTGTTCTCAAAGGGTAAAATTTCTGCCAAATGGTTGACAAGCTGTTGTAAAGACATGACGGGCGAGTTCCGTGGGAGGCCGCAACGCATTGCTACCCAGAAGATGTACCACAGGTGGAGCTCAGACACTCTCCGGAACAGGAATGCTCTATATTTCAAGGCTTTTACTAATCTTTCTCAATACTTCTGACACATATTCATAGATGCCCAATATAAGCTTGTAGTGTTAATCTTGAAAATAAAAGAATTGATATTTTAAAGAACCAGTAAAATTATTTTTAATGTTTCTGACCTTATTATTGTCTTGGATGTCTAAACTTCTTTAATGTATCAAAATTACTAAGATAAAAACATATTTACATGTTAATAAAATAGGAACTTATAAATTTTAAAATAACAAGATAATTAGAAACCAAGACTTACTGACTATATACCATGGCCCCAAATCATAGATTTTGTTGCAAACTTTTATTGTTGAATCCTTACAATAGCCATAAAATATGTTTTATTATTCTTATTTCAAGATTAGAAAATGAAAGATTTGTCGAACATCACATAGCTAGTTGGTTAGGAAGACAGCAGTCAAACTTAGAGGGGCTTTTTGTTTGTTTTGTTTTCAAGATTTTATTACAAAAGTTGTGTCTTTGTTTTGCTTTTCCTAGAAAGGCTTTTCAAATTTTTCCAAAAAAAAAATATAGAAAACCTAAGAGCAGTTTTAAGTTGAACAAAGAGTGTTTTCAATATAGAAAATTTAATTTAAATTCTTGTTCTAAAATATTGTAAATTTAACTTAGCATCAATGTTTTGGAAAGAAGCCATCATCATCATCATAATACAAGGGAGTTCCCAGAAATGAGCCAAAACCAAGCCCTTGAAAAGAGTGTTCCTAGGAACTTCTCATTTCTTATCCTCGGGAGAATAAATTGAAGAATCCTCATCCCATGTGGTAATGCTGCCTGCCGGCCGTTCATCCTTGAGAAGAGCTATGCTGCATTCCTGGGATGTTCCAGGTCATTTTGGGAAGCTGGCTTCAGTCCCATCCCCACTTCTCATTAAGGAAAAAAAAAAAAAAAGCTCAAATTCAGCTTGCTGGTGAGGACAAAGTATAACATAAAATTTCCAGCTATTCTTTGAACTTGCAGAAAAACCTTCTGAGTAATTTTACAGTAATAACCTATCATTGGCATCTAGTAAGTTTAGAAAGCATTTTATTTTATTGTGGACAACGTTGAATTGTCATGTTAATTTCACAATAGCCAAGGCAAGATAATTTAAGAGGTTAAGGGTAAAACATTTTCCTTTCAATCCAAGAGGAGTATACTCCTGGAATAAGGTGACCACGACTGAGAGCGCATGCACTGTGAAGTAGTTTGGCTCGTTGCCATAGCGCTGGGTTAGTGTCTCACAATGTCAAACAGAAAATCATGGACGAAGGAGACAAGTTGCTTCCTTGGTAGCTTATTTGAAAAGGTAAGGATGGAGGGGCATAAACTCTCCCTAAGCTGAAGGGGCCTGGAATTCGTTGACAATGAGGCTCCTTGTCCAGGGGTGCTTATGGGCCTCTGAGGGGAATTTAGCCTGACTGGTGATTTGGTTCAACTTGATTATGCTTTGGTTTGTTTTGGTTCTGTGCCCTTTCCCTTTCTCACTAATCAAGCTTGTTACCCTTCTCTGCATGCAAGGCTTAGCCTATTCTATGCGTGATCAGCCACTGTCCGGGGGGCATTTGACCTATCACAGGAGGGCCTTGCTCTATGCAGGTACAGCCGAAGCACTTGCTGGCACTCCAACAGGGATGTCTATTAATCTATCTAAAACATCTGGGGCCCGTAGGTCTTTTCTGGCTTACCCTTCCTCCTTTTCTCTTTCTCTCCTTTATTTTTTTATTTTTATTTTTATTTTTGGCTTGACTATAGGACCTTCATTTCGTTCCATTGACCCCAGATCCTCTCTACATGCTTAGGCCCTTCACCTCTTGTCTTAATCTGTCTTCCTGGCTTGTTGAGATAAGCATTTGGGAAATGAAAAACAAACAAACAAACAAACAAAAAAACCTCACTCCTTCATTTCACATACTGTACTATGTTAATCAGGAGTAATACATGAGAGATCACATTCTAGCTGTAATCTCTTTGGACATATCCATCCTACTTAGATTCAAATGAACAAGTTAAGCTTTTTGAACCATGCCCAGTATTAGAAAGGAAAATATGTACATTTAAAACTAGAACTTTTTGGGAACATGGAAAAAGGGATTTTAAGATTTCATTTAAGTTAGGTTGATCATCAACTGACACAGAAGTCATTAGAAAAAAAAAGCTGGAGAATCTAATTAACCTTTAAGGGTAGGTTTTTCTTTTCTTTTTTTTTTCCAGGAAATACTTTAGAATATAAGAGTTCAAATGAGCCTGTTTTCCATACACCTGACACACAAGAAGTTGCCAGAAAGGAGACATTTTAATAGAAAAAAAGAAAAAAGGGGTTGTTTTTAAAACATGAGCCCCAACACTTATGACTATTTTCAGGATAGAAGTTCTAAGAATCAGTCTTCCATGGGCCAGTCTTTTCTCAAGTTGCTTCTGCTTAAAATATTCAATACAACAATGTGTCATTTTGGGGTATTATATCCTAAGTCCCATCATCTGGTTGATTATCTTTTAAGGGAGTACTTGAACAAAAAGAATTCTGTAAGTTAAAGAATGCTAGAAAATTCCTTTTACATTAAAGTGACCCTAGGAAAACAAAGTGCCCCTTATCTTCTACCTCAATTTTCTCCATTGTACTAGACATCTATCAAATAAAAATTATGAATAAACTTTTAACTTGATGTTTTTCTAAGCCACTTGGCCTTTGGTTGGATCCCTTTAGAGTTCTTGTGGGATCCATATGACCTAATGGAGCCCATGTCATACCCCCACCCACCATCTGTCCCCAGCGTGAACTGGGAGGTTGTCTATCAGTGAACAATGACGTGTCTGGTTACTGACAGCAGAAACCAATAATCTTCTGATTCAAAGCAGGTAATGAGGTATTTAGAAAGTACTTTTCACATTAATGTATAATAAATATCTACAGGGAGTCATTTGAAGTAGAGATTACACCTTTTGATCATAGTGTTTATTACAGATTTTGCAGTGACTGAATTTAAATCAGGCATGCATATGATTGTGTCTGGAGCCTTGGAGCTAATTTCTGTCTTTTCCAGCCGATCCTGAAGCCTCTCTACTTTGTATGACAAAGAGAGATTTACATAAATTAATCAAATTCAAAAAAGTCTCATGTGCAGTCTGGTGTAGATTACACAGTACACTTGTTCTTAACAAAGGCTATATTGCAATACTTCAGAAAATTTTCTAAAACACAGATGGATACATATTGACACAGTCTTCTACTCCATTCAGGTTGTTGTAACAGAAGACCCTAGTCTAAGAAATTTATAAATGATGGAAACTTACTTCCCAAGGTTCTGGAGGGTTGAAAGTCTAATAAGACTATGGTAAAGTTTGATACCTAATAAGGGTCCTCTTTATAACTCATTAGTGGATCCTCTGTGTCTCACAAAGTAGAAGAGGACGAAGGAGCTTCAGAGGACCTATTTTGTAAGACCATTGATTCCATCCATGAGGTCCCACCTCATCATCCAATCTCCTCCCCAAATAACCATCCTTACAACATTACCCTAGAGATGACATCTCAACACATGAATTTGGGTGTGACATAAACTTCCAGAATATAGCATCAAACTTACTACTTGATATTTCAAATTTGGATATTTGGAATTTATTACTTATTACTTATTACTTGATTATGGATACTTCCATCTAACCAGAGTTTAGACTTAAGGCACATTTGTTGTTGCTATGGTCCTTTGGTGCTTCTTGTGCCTTCTTCCTGGATGGACAGAAAGTCATTGAGAAAAGGCTTTTTCTGTTCACAAATGAGAAATTTTAATTGATGATGATGGCAGAATGCTAGAGTTCCATGAGTAATAGTGGAAATGACACACTTCCTATTTATCCTGGAGAAGAGCTAAGACAGGCTGAGGTAATAACAATATTTAGTAATCTCTAAAACAGGCACTTCTATGTTATCTTACCAGATTCAGCAGGGAACTCACCCATCAATTCTTGGTATCTTCTGATATATCCCAGAAGGCAAACTTCCTTCCTGCTATATATTATAATAAATGTGTCAGCCCTTGGGGATAGTACTGTCTATCAGTGCTTTTATATGAAATTTTTGTAAGTAATGAAAATAAAAGTATGGGTAGATTTCTGCCAAACAAAGGTAATCACAAAAAAGCTCAATTTGATAAAAAAAAAAATCCTTGCCAAATCATCTTGATTTTTCCTTATTTAAATTCCATTTTGAGATAGAAAGTTTATCTTTTCTACCTTCTGAACTTCAAATTTAATATCATGATATATTTTAATTAAAGAAATACCTGATTTACACATTCTCTCCCCACATCCCATTTTCCCTGTTCCATTTTTACATCATTAAAATATCTTTTCTGGTTTCCAAAAGTTTTTGACATTACCTTATGTTCACTGGTGTTTTCTCCAGATGAAAGAACAGGGCCTGGAGGAAGTGTCTTCATTTGTGAACTTGCTTTTCTCCCTTAAATACCAAGTCTCTTTCAACTGATATCACTTGAGATGATAAATATTGTAAGTATAAAGGAGAACCTGAACAATTGCATTTCTTTGTTGGTAGTCCTCACTTGCAACAGGACATTATTGAGGTCAGAGACTTCAGACAGAAAGAAAGAAAAAAAAAACATTTGCTGGTTGTCACAACTGTCACCATCTCCACAATCTTTATGAGTAATGGTGTCATTGGAGAGATCTATTTTTTTGTGGGCCACAAACTTAAATTTTATTGATTCAGTTTGTGACACATGCACTGGAAGTACCTATATGATCTTCAGTAAATTTGCTATTCACAAAGAGGTCAGTGGATTTCAAATATCAGATTAACTAGACTATAGATTTAAAAAACAAAAACAAAAACACGATATAAGTGCTGTGAGAACCTATCCTTCCCGGCACGTATCTATTGTCAATTGCTATTTATTTCATACCAAAACAAACTTTTTGCTCTTTGTCCTCTAATATGTAACACAACATGGTGATAGTAATAGCCTCCATTTCTACAAGCCTACTGCGTGCCAGACGTGCACCTGTCCCTTTACATTTTTATGTCGACTTGGCAAGGCAGCCATTGTTATTCACATTTCATGGGTGAAACATTCAAAGATCAATGGTTTAAATAGCTTGATTAAGATGTCAGAGGTAACACGGGTTGGAAATAGGATTTGGATCCAAGCTCGAATCCAAATCTCTTGTTTCTTTTTCCATACTAGACTTTCTTTCCATATTATGTGTTATTATATGGTGCAAACCAATGTGTATGACAGTAATGTCAACTATTTTCCTAATAAATAATATATTTTAGCAAATAATTGTATGTCAGGGTTTTATGGTTGGTTTATATGTGGTTAAATGGGAAGGATTTCTCTTCTCTTTTCACTTTTATTTCTCAATTACTACAGATAAGCTAAAGGAAATCCTGAAAATAGCAATTTAAAAATAAAAGTAACCTAAATATCTTAGACAGAGGTTATATAATTCTTTCCTATTTACTCATCCTGTGACATTTCCTTGAGCCACAACACAATTCTGACCTTTCTGAGGAAATCTACAATTGATTTAATATTTTTAATATTAGTGAACCATGAGCTTGATGTCTATCCAAGCATAAACCATTAGACATTTCATAAAATACTTATGCATCTCTTCCTTTCTTTCTACTGGTGCTGAGGCAGATTTTGCCTTTGATTGAGTCAAATAAAATATTTCAGGAAGGTGTATATACTGACAAACACACAATAATGTATCTGCAGTAGCCATGATACCCACTGTGGTTGTAGTTTTTCTCATTTTCAAAAGTTAAGTTCCAAATTGAAATATCAAGATAGTTTTTCTACTTTTCTACTTTCACTGCAAATGTTCAACAGTGAGTATTGAGGATCGATTTTATCAAAATAGGAAGGCAACAAGGAAATAATATACATTTACTGAACTGCTAGATGTCTTAGCACTATTTGCCTTTTCGTACCCAAATTTGGAGATAAGATTGAAGCTCCAAATACATGTGATTAAGAGTTCACATAGGTTACCAGGTATGGTGGTACATACCTGTTAATCTCAGCATTGAAGGAACCTCAGGCAGGAGGATCACCGATTCAAGCCCTACCTTGTCAAATTAGTAAGAACCTTTCTTAAATAAAAATAAAAAATCTGAGGACGTAGTTCTGTGTGAAGGCCCTGGTTGAACCTCCAGCAATGAACCAAATAGTCTTAAATTATTTGGGAGCATTAAATAAGTGATGCTGTATTTACTTGATGAAAAAATATACACGTATTAAAACTGATGGTTTCAAAACCAGCAAAGTAATGAGAAGAAGCAGATGGCATTTATACATACAATGGAATAACAGAATTACTAAAAATAAAACAAAATAAGGTACTGAGGAAAACTGCAAAAGGATAAATTAAAACAATATTTTCATATAAATGATAGAGTGATGGCTGATTTCATTTTTCTCTTTTGGTAGAAACTTCAAGGTATTGATTTTATGAAAATATTAGAAACAAGGACTCATTAGTCTTGTGGAAACAGAGACAGAGTGCTTGGCTGTGGCAGAGAACAGAGACATCCACCCTGCCAATGGAAGTCAGTGAGACATCACAGAAGTATGCTGCGCTGGTATTTAACAAGAAGTTTGTCAGTAACGGAGTATGTGGGGGGAGGGGGGAGGCGTGCATGTGTATGTTGGGAGGGAAGCAAAATGACATTTCAGACATTGACTAGGAAAGGAACATGCTGTCTCCTGGGGCAGCGGTGGGTCCTGTCATTGGTGTAAGTGTGTAACGACTGAAATAGCTGAAACATTAAGTTATAATCAAGGCAAGTGGAATTTAAAAGAGAAAATAGAAATTTAGGTAAAACAAAAAGATTCGGATGAGACATATCACCTATGAGACTGATTTCAAGTAACTTTGATAATGCAATTATGCTTCAATCACTGTAATTGTTTGCCAGCTCTCAAATTGGGGCATTATTAGAGTTATTTGTCCTTAGTCCTATGCAGCTTTTGCTGACTCCACTGGAAGGGAGCTGCAAGACGAGTTGAGGAGACCTGGGTCAAGCCATGTGTTACTGTGTTCTTCAGCCACTTAGTGGGAGTGAGAGGACGAGATTTGCTTCTGTGAGAAGATAACCCAAGTAGCTGTGTAAAGGGTGGTGAGGATGGGAGAGACGCTGAAGGCAGGAAGGCCAGCGGGAGAGCCCTTAGGATTGTTCCAAGGCAATACGGTCCAGAGGAAAGGGAATGATTGAGTGAAATCAACATGGTGAATTCTACTCGGTAACATTACTCACTAGCTCTAAGACTATATTGTTTAGAGTTCCTAGGTTGGTGGTATATTAAAAAAGGGAATTTTTGGAGGGTCTACAAGTATGAGGAGAAAGATAGTCCAAGATGGCCACACACATGTGCAGTATCCACAGGATCTAGGATCTGCTCAGATCTGAGATAGAGGAACACCAGTTAGAGACTGCAGGACAGCACGTGCAAGTGTGTGATGGGTCATGGTCCACAAGGCAATGGTGAAGACGAGACGATGAAGATCAGAGTGTGAAGACACAAGCTAAGTCATGTCTGGAAATGAAGCTGCCAGCTGGGCCACCCACAAGGGTTGACATTATTCTTCCCAAGGCTATGATGACCTTGAATGAGCTTCTGTACCTGTATCTTTTTATCTATAAATTAAGAGTGGCACCATGAGAATTAATATAGGAGAAACCAGCCTGTAAGTACCAAAACTTATAAAATCACAGGATTTTGGTAGTTCTATTTGCTGATTATTATTTGTAGCAGAAATATTACTAATATACCATTATCATAATGTATGTATTTTGAAATATAACCAAAGACAAGCACAGAACACAAATGGGACTGCCTACTTGTAATAAAATTTATCATAAACAAATATGTTGTAGCAGTTACATAGAAGTATTTCATAATGCAGGATCTATTGCCTAAAATCATCTATAAAGAGCTTTCACTTGAAATAGCAATATAAATAAACCACTGACTTTTATTATTTATTGTTATGCTACTGGTAAATTACCAAGAAGCTTTATTTTTTTAAAATGTGCTCTTTTTTTGAATACTATCACAATTAGAGTTTGAATGGGCTAATTGATGGAACATTTATGAAGAATATTACCCAGTTTTTGAGTTGCAATTTCTTCTTTGTCTTCGGGTCCTGCTCAGTAGCAGAGGACTTGACTAGCATGTGCTCGGCCCTAGGTTCAACCTCTAGTACCATAAAAAATTTAAACACATACCATATATAGTCATAGAACCAAAAACTTCAGTTTAAACATAACCAAACAAAAAAGATTCAAACATCCAAATATGACAGATGAATTTTGTTTGATAAGAGAAAAATACAGCCTTAGATCTAATTCTACGTTTGATCTTTCCTGCGTTTTTACATAATTCTTCCAAATGTAAGAGTTGCCTGTTCACACATGTGCATATCTCAAATTGCAAATCTTGTCCTGTGAAGTAAGCTTTAATTTGTTTTTATTTATGAGAAAAGCATTGCAAACTATAGTTTCCTGCCAAGGGAACTATATGATTAAAATCATGACTAACACTACAAAAAAGGTAATGGAGATTTAATTTCTTAAAAAAAAGAAAACCTCAGTTAATTAACCTTGACCTCACTATAGTAGGAGCTAATAGCTGGTGTGCAGACAATATTTAATTTAGATAACAGGGACAAAACTGACATGTTAGTTTGTTGCTAAGACAACATTTGTGTCTAGACAGGAAAACAGCTGCAGTGAGGTTAATGTATCAGTTTAAAAGGCCACACTCACATATTTTGTTAACTGCCCTTGTTTGTTTAGAGCCAATGGGCCTGGGAAGAAGATCACAGACAAATGAAAGCCAAAAAAAAAAAAAAAAATCATTTAACTCACCAAGAAATAAGTCAAACACTGAGAAATGTCTTCGAGTTTACTCAGAAAAATGGAGGCATGTAGACACGTTCCTCTTAACGCACAAAGCCTTTGGGAAACATGGGTATGTATGATGTCACAAAAACGACCATAATCATGCTTGTTACCAACTCGTGTTTATGGACCAATTTAAGCCTAATGATTATTGAGAAATGGCTCATTTGGGAGCAGGTCCTCTTTTGAAGATGACCTCTGATCCACCTGAGAATACTGATTAGAGAAATGGTACAGCCCCGTGGGTGAATTGGGGCCTCAGTTGTCATAAGTTGTAGTCATCTCTTGCTAATACAGGAACATTATGTCGGAGTCATAAACTGTTCCTCATGATTAAGTCACTTGGTCCCAGACTGAAATGTATGAACGACATTTATTCCTCTGCAAATATGTTCTAGGTATATTAACAGTTTATGCAGATTTTGTTTTACCCTTCAGATCCAATGCTTGTTTATTGGTTGATTGTCAGTTTGTTTTAAAGAATGAGAAAGCATTGCTTCTCATGTCTGAGGTCATTGTCTTTTCAGCATGTTCTTTACTTTTGCCTGCAGTTTTTAAACAGTTATTTTAGATAGTAATATCTAATTTTTTATGTGAGGTCATTTCAATCCAGGTATCTAAAGAATGATTCTTAAAATTTTCTTATTCTGAAGTATTTTAAGTATTTTTCCTTACCTTTAGCTCGTCATTTATGTGAATTTTCAGTTGTATGAGATGCTGACACACAATTCCCCTCTTTGGAATTTCATGACCTCCGAGTCCTCTGCCTAAGGTATTACTATTTCCACAAAAACTCAAGAATTTGGGGCTTGGTCTCAGTACTCTCGCTTTTGAGCATGCTGAGGCCCTCGGTTCAGCTCCCCCGACCCACAGAAACTGGGCATGGTGGCACACGCCTGTAATACAGCACTCAAGAAGCTGAGGCAGAAATATTGCTATAAGTTCAAGGTCAGCATGGGCTACATACCAGGTTCAAGACCAGCCTGGACTAGAAAGTGATAATCTTGTTTCAAAACAACAACAAAACAAACAACCTCAAGGGTACTTTCATATCAGCTTATATCAGCTGATAATCCAAATTCTTTGAACTTTAGTTTTTAACAGGAGGTGCAGGAGAACCAAAATTCCTTCAGATTCAAAGGATTAGGTATCTTCTAAAGAATTTATTTGAATTACAAAAGATAATTAAATTAAATATGTTCATATCTTTTTCTCTCTCTTTTTTGAGACAAGGTCTTACTCTGTAGTCCTGAATTCACTTTGTAGCCCAGGCTGGTCTTGACAATCGCCCCGGCTCAGCCTTTCAAGTGTTGGGATTACAGGCATGCATCACCATGTCTGGTTTATGTAGTGCTGGGGAATCAAACTCAGGGGCTTGGCTTGCTAGGCAAGAGTGCTCTAACCACTGGTATTTCCTACAGTCCTTTGTTCATAGTTTTTGAATGGAGCTTATATCTAGAAATATTCTAAAATCTCATAACTAGGCTTCATCCAATTTACAAGCACGTTATTTTTTGTTGTTGTATATAGTCTTTCTGAAAATAGAAATTTTTAAAATGCCTATATATGTAAATTGTTAGTCTTCAGAGCCCACTACGGCATTAGCTTGCATTTGGACAATATCATATACTAGGTGTCTGTAAATGCTGAAAGTTTTACGATCGATTTACCAAGTAGAGAAGGGGACAACACATCCTTTTCCTTATTTAAAGGCCTTCTGAAAATCCATCATTTTGGTCAGGTCCTATAGAGTGCTGCATAGAATCACTGACTTATTTCTAGTTCACTCACTGTGTGTGCATGAGTGAGGATGAGAGCAAGAGACACAAGAAAGATGCAGGTAGGAAAAAAGAGAGAGCTGGAGAGACTTGTTCCTCCACTTTATCAGATCAGGTATTGGATGAATTCTTGGATGCCTTTACTTATAACCGGAGCAATGGTCCCAAGCAATCAGAATATATTTGAAATTGGTTTTTGTTCTAAACATCTGGAATTTTTAAAACAAAGTAGACTTTCATAGAAATATTTCTGTGATCGTGGTTTGTGTAAACAACACAGGACTTAGAAACTGAACCGACTCCAGAACAAATGGGTTTGAGCAATCTCGTCTTGGGTAAATTTTGGGATGTTTGTATGTCCAAGAAGTATGAACACTGGAAACTGAAAAATCTTTCAGAATATTTGTTTCTTTCCTTACTTAAATTAAAATTTCGGACAAAATGCTACTTAAGCATGCAAATGGAAAACATGGGAAGTATTAAAAAAATAAGAAAAACTGCCTGTACTCAGTTGAAACTGTACCAATTTTCCAGTGTTTGTGGGTAACAAAATCCATAATCATAATGTACTTAATGCCAACTCATTTACACAGAAAACTGTGCAAAGTAAAAATAGATAAATTTTATTGCATCAAAGTTAAGGACAATTATTCATTAAAATACTATCAATAGGATGAAAGACAACCCATGAGATGGGGAAAAATATCTGCAAATCATGTATATAGGAAATAATATTTGTAACATATAAAGAAATAATAACAAAAATGGTCAGAGGATTTGAATCAATATTTCTACAAAGAAGATATACAAATGTACAACCGCACATAAAAATGTTCAGCATCACTAATTAATAGAAAAACACAAATCAAAAACCACAATGAGACTACACGTCACACCTGTTAGAATAGATACTGTCAAAAAAGTGGTGGATGGAGAAATGGAAAACCTTGTGCATTGTTAGTGAGACTATAAAAAGACATACTGTAGAAAAAATGATGGCTAGTGAAATAATAAACAACATTATCGTATGATCTAGCAACTCCACTTCTGGTTATATACTCAACAGAATCAATAGCAAGTGCTTGAAAAGCTATTTTCTCATTTGTGTTCATTTAGTAGCCTTAGTCACAACCAAATGGTATAAATGAAGTGCCCATTAACAGCTAACAGGGTAAACAAAATGAGCTGTGTATACGAAGTGGATTATTAGCCTATCTGTTAAGGTTTAGATTTGGAGTGTATTCCAAAAGCCTCATGTGTTTGGCTTGTAGTGGGATGACTGTGGAACTATGTGTTGTTAGGAAGTAGGGTGGGGATGGAAGAAGTGGAAACTGGGGTTTGACCTAGAAAGATTGTGCCAACATGGTAAGACTGTGACGGGGGGTGGGGTGCCCAGGGAAGAGCTTTCCGGTGAGTGTTGTTGACTTGTGCGCCATGACGTGAGGGAGAGGTGCCACCATTGTCTGCTGCCCATGAAGGGACCGTGTGAGACCTTCTGAAACTGAGCTAAAAAAAAATCTTTCCTCCTTTAAGTTGTGGATGTCAGGTATTCTGTCACAGCAATGAATAAGCAACAAAGACACTATATTAAAAAGAAAGGAAATTCACACATAATAATGTGGACGAACTTTGATGTTATAAGTGAATAGTCAATCATAAAAAGAAAAACTACTCAAATACTCTATCTATACGATACACCTAGCATAGCTCCATAGCGGCAGAAAGTAGCACGGTGCTCCGTACTAGAGCTTTATTTTTCAAAAATATTTATTTCTACCTCAAAATCTTTTTCATGTGATGTAGAAATTTCAGGAAGTGATAAGTTGTCTTTATTGTATGTTCAAAGACCTGTTACCTGGAGTCAATATGATGACTCTTTTCCTAAGCATTCATTACTGTGGATCACTTGTTTCACAAAAGCTCACATTTCCTTTGTTACAAAGGCTTGAAACCAAACAGACATCAGAAATAATCCCCACCCCCAAATACCTTGGTGTTTTTAAAAATAGAATTAGAACATAGTTATCTTTGTCATTTTGTACTAATTCTAAGTAGAGATAGCTACAATTTATTGACTATCATCTTATTCAAGTGCATGCAAACCTATACTGTTTAGTATTTTTATTCCTATAAGTCTATCAAGTCAGATTGAGTATTTCATTTAATGAAATTCATTTTGTGATGAGGCTCATATGTTCACAGTTTTTAAATGTACTTATTTTAATATGTTTAAAAGTCAACTCATAAAAATATTCTAGTATTTTCTTTTTTCTGTTGCTTCATACCCAAAGATAACAACGGTGAAAATTACTGCAATTATGCTGATTTCCATGCACTGGAGGCTACATTTAATTCAGAATTGTAAAGGCCTTACAAAGTCTGTGTGCCCAGTTTCATACTCAATGTGGAAATTTCTTCTAAAGAATGCTCTGCAGACAGTATGAAATCTTGGTGTGAACACAGAGATGGAGCAAGTTGCCTTCCAAGAACGCATGTGATCAATAAATGAAATGGACAGCCTTTGTTATTCAACATGTTTTCTTGTTATAATTATCTCTGATATCCACCTTCACTAAAGCTCCACAAAAAACAGCCCTTACTGTAAAAGAATGACTACCTGACTGTATCTAGCAAAGCGAAATGGAGGTAAAGTTTCTTTTAAAGGTGATAAAATCTATTTCTCTAATGCCTCTGATTGCTTTGCATACAAGTGTCTCCACAGGTTTATCAAATCTGCTATTGCATTTCTTGTTAAGCACAAGCCTAGTTAGAGAAATGCTAACAGTTTTTTTGAGGTATAATTTTGTACTATAAAATTCACCCTCCTAAAAAGGCATCAGTATATCCACAAAGTGTGCAACCGGAACCACAATCTAATTTTAGAGCATTCCATCACTCCAACATAATTTTTATTTTTGTTTTTACTTTATGAATTCAATATTTCTGCATAAACATGAGATACTTTATTAATTTGGCAGCAGCTGTGTCAAATCTAAAATGAGGAAAAATAGGTGTAAATTTAGGTAGTTGGCGTACAGAAGATAAGTAAATGTTTATTTGCTGCTTTTAGAATGTAAAGGCTTCTGGGAAAAATGTTTAACTCTTCATTGTCAGTAATGAGAATTCTGAAAATTAAAGTATACCAAGCACTAGTTGTCATCATTAAAATAATTTTAAGCAACAGAATACTATGTTTATAAGACAAACTTTTACCTGAGATAACAAAGACTTTAAGGCTTTGGTTATGAGTCCTCTTTGCTAGCTTTGGATTATTCTAAAGAAAGAAAAGAGTTGCTTAGATTTAATCGTCCCTTTTGACTCTGTTAACTCGGAGGCATTTCATCTTGTGGTTACACAGTAATAGGCTGTTTCCATAGCACCTACTCAAACAGAAAGTGTCCTTTGCAGTTCTACGTAAGCTGTTAAAAACTGGATAGATGCCTTATTACTACATCTATCAGAGGTTTTTTTTTTTTAATGTGCCTTCATTTTATACTCACAAGTCTTAGTAATTATTGCTAATTTGTGCAATACATTTCTCATAACTGGAGTTGGAGGAAGGCTCAAGTTATATAAGAGAATTAGTCATTCTACCTCATCGTGGTCACTGCTGTAATCAATTAAAATATTGATAATATTCTCTCAAATGTGACTTAATGTGCTGACCACATCAACAATAGAAATTCCTTTCAATTATTTAATAAATCAGATAATCTGTTATAGAATCTTGTTGATTTTTAGATATTTGTCCTTCAGATAACACTTAGAAAGTATATTGGAAATAGAAACTCTCTGATCAGGCCTCGCTATTCAAACAGACCTTCTGGGCTTATGAGGCTGAGAATTCAAATTTTAGTAAGTATTCAGGTGATTCCTTGCAAGAATATCTTGTCCTTTCTGAGAGGGGACTTGGAGAACCACTGGGAAAATTAAATACTGTGAGATGCAAAAAGGACTTGTTCAGAATTTAGTGGTTGCCTAGCAAGCCCAAGGCCCTGGGTTCAGTTCCCCAGCACCACATAAGCTGGGTATGGTTGCACATGCCTGTAATCCCAGCACTCACTCGGGAGGCTGAGGTAGAAGGATTGCCATGAATCCAAAGCTAGCCTGGGCTTCACAGAGAGTTCAGGACAAGCCTGAGATAAAGCAAGACCCTGTCGCTAAATAAATAAATAAATAAATAAATAAATAAATAAATAAATAAAAATCCACTAGAATGAAATTACCATGAAGGAAGAGACCTTGTTCCTGTCACATTCACCAGCCTTTTCTTGTCATTTACAATCGCTTCAAATGCCTACATGTAATCTATTCAGCTATTTTTTTGCGGAATGATATCAGAATCTATCTGAAATTAGTGCAGGAAAAAGTAGCCTCATGAACAAGAAAATCCAAAAGAATATGTATCCCATCCGACAATCAGTGTGTGTGCAGTATTTAAACACTGTGTTTTAATTGTCCCGAATAATGGGCTTTCTTGTAACATTTCCGTGCATGCGTATTCCACAGCCGACTTTGACTACATCCTCCTTTCCCGTCTTCCCCTCCCTCCGCTCTCCTCTCCCATCTCCTTTCTCTCCTTCATAGCCTCCCACTCGTGGGTATTTTTGAGTCAAGAAAATTCTGAATATTTTTGTAAGAAGTGTATCCTGGTTAGATCTAGCTTTCTGGCAGTCCAATAAATCAAAAGAAAATAGACGAAGACTAAGGATTATGCAGAAGCCTGACACATACCCTGAAACACTTATTTTAAAAATAAATAAGTAAGTCCTAAGTAGGCATGATGGCACACGCCTATGATCCTGGCCCTCTGGGAGCCTCAGGCTGAGGGGTTGCAAGTTGGAGCTCATCCTAGCCAATTTAGTGATTTCGCTAGGTAGACTGTCTGAAATTTTAAAAACATATCAAAATGGGTGCTGAATGCATGTATGTCGGTGTGGTACAGCTCTGCGCCAAGGCTCCGGGTTTAATTCCAGTACTACACACACACACACACACACACACACACACACACACACACACACACACTCATTCACACAAAATTTGGTTTTTAAATTTTTTGGTAGCAGAATGTTCAACAGAAGAACAAGAGTCTAGCCTTAGTTCTCATATTTGCCTTGTTTGTTGTTTTTGAGAGAATATTGTACTAGGCCTTACTCACCCAGTGATTATACCTGTTGCCTGGCTTAATTGTTTGGGGCACCGCCTCCCTCTGCCTGGAGGAGCTACATAGCACAGCTGGTTCCCTGGCTGCGTGACTAGCATTCTTTCTCACCTTTCTGTTCACATAGCAATGTTTTCTTAATCTTGACTGACAAGTGTGTTCTTAAAACAAAACTCTAGATGTAAGGCTGGAGGAATGCTTCGGGGAGATCCAAGAGAAACAGGATGAATAGGATTTGTACGGCAATTGCATTCAGAAACTGAAAGTCGTTACCCACGGTGTAAATGCTAGATGGAAAAGACAAATTGTTCCCTTCTATTTTGGGTGAAGATTATATGGATCATAATAGTGGCTTTTCACATTAAATAATGTTTTTCCATTCCTGCAAAAGAATGAAGTCTTAATGCCAAAAAGGAAGGAAGATTACTCAGTCACACTAGTGGAAAAACAAATCCATAATGGTGGAAATAATTTATTCCTCTATCCAGCAGTTACTAAACAGCTACTGTGTCTTAGATTTTGGTTTAGGCAAAAAGAAAGAAAGAAAGGAATGAAGGAATGAAGGAAGGAAGAAAGAAAGAAAGAAAGAAAGAAAGAAAGAAAGAAAAAGAAAGAAAGAAAGAAAGAAAGAAAGAAAGAAATAGTTTTCAGACAGACTTTTAAAAGAGAGAGAGGGAAGGAGGAGGAGGAGGAAGGAAAGAAAAAAATCAAAATTCAAAGCATTCTAAGCCAGTGTAGGAAATTGTCCACATCGATTTACCTACTACTATTGGTGACACCTTCGTATCCTAAGCATACGGAATTCTGAGGAGAAAAAGCAGCTTAGTGGTCATTCGTAGGAGACAGTTCAATCTGTTTCTGATTATCTAAGCTAAATTAAACATTAAACAAAAATATAATGTGGTTCAGGCACTATGCTAAAAACTGATACCAGGAGAACAGAATTTCCTGGGAGAATCTGAGCCAAGCAGGTTTTGTTTTCGGACAGACCGCAAAAAGGGCTATCTCTGGCTGGAGGAGTTAGCACCAAGTCTGGAGTAGCAAGCACAGGGCTCTGAGCGTGATTCCCTAGTAATACGTAAACTGGGTGTGGTGGCGCAAGACTGTGATTCTAGCACTTGGAAGGCAGAGGCAGAAAGATTGCTGTAAGGTTGAGGCCAATCTGGGCTACACGGTCAGTTCAGGACCAGTCTTGATTCAGAGCAAGAACCTGTCTCAAAAAATTTAAAAAAAAAAGATTAAAAGAGGCAATCTCAGGGTATTTTGAAAAATTTAGAGTAGCGGCCACTCAAAATAAACAAGAAAGAATGATCAAGAACCTCTCACAAAGATCAATACTTGGAAATATATAATACCAAGATTTCAGAAATTGAAATATGAATGGGGTAAAAGTGTAGCTCAGTAGTGGAGAGTTTGTTTGGCAACATGCATGGCCAGAGTTTGATTCCCAGACCCAGAAGGTGAAAGAGCGAGAAGATTTTTTTTTCAAATCACCAAAATTATGGGAAGAACAATTTATCTTATTCTGTAAGAACTTCTTCCTTCCTTCCTTCCTTCCTTCCTTCCTTCCTTCCTTCCTTCCATTCTTCTTTCCTTCCTTCCTTCTTTCCTTCCTTCCTTCCTTCCTTCTATCCTTCTTTCCTTCCTTCCTTCTTTCCTTCCTTCCTTCCTTCCTTTCTCTTGTCTCCTTCTCCTCCCTTCCTCCTTCCACCTTTTCCCATCTCCTGTTGGCCTATCCCATCCTGACCTGTCGTTTCTTTCCTCTTTCATTCTCTGTGGCTGTTTTTTCAATCTAAGAAAGATAAACATACACGACTGCTAGCAGCCACACTCTCTATCTACTCCATGGGTTCCATGACATTGCAAAGAAAGCAGAGTCCCCCAGGCATTTCCATGGTGACTGAGAAGGTTTGGAAGTACAAGCTGATGGGCAGGAAATTATTTGTAGTAAGCACCAGAGGGAACCCAGGAATGGAATTAGAAGATGATGGAGACACATCATGTTTTCCACACCACTGATGCTGTCTTTTATCCTTACAGGATGCACAGCTTGAAATGATAAATAACAAATGATTCGTAGTAATACCTTTCAGCTTTTTAAATTCCTTTCCATACTGCTCTACCCTTAGGTGGTTACCAGAGTCAGGAGAAATTTTAGGCCTCTGATGAAAAGGAAACTAATAGTCCAAGTGAAGTTCAGGTGCAGCTCAAAGGGGAAATGCATCTTCTTCAGAGTCATTGTCTTCCTGTTTGAGGTAGGGAGGGAGAAAGATGGTTTCAGCAGAGCAGAGCACATGCACCCACCCTTCAGCAGCAGCTTCCCCACTTTTAATCATGTATTCAAACACCAAGCATTTTGATGCTGATGGCAAGGACAGAATGCTGAGCTCCAGTGAAGTGAGTTTGACACCAGATCTCTGTGGAAGACACCAGTGGAAAAAAGTAATTCAAGTCCTTTGGAACAGAATGTGAAGTGTCTTGGGGAATGACAGAGGCTGCTTTGACCATTTAACAATCCTGGCGTTGTTTTGGCAAGTACTGATAGTGCCCAGTATAAGAGGTAGACACTAGCTGGAGATTCTCTTCCACATAACCAACACTCCCATCGCATGTTCATAATGAAAACAAGTTTTAGATTGAGATCTGTGTGACGTTTACCAACAAGCATGCACAAATAATCAAGCTCGCAGGGTTGGGTAGCAAAATTATTCAGGTATTCAGAAAGGACCCAGCTAACCATCTACTTTGAGTCACACAATGTTGTCCTTCCAGAAAGGCACCTGGCCAGATAAAGCTGTGGATCCCACAAAGAGCAGGAATAGCTGCCTCCTTATGCTATGCACAGGGTTCATGTCTGTACACTCATTTTTCTCCAATCAGGTAACTCAATCACAACTCATTTTACACTTGAAAAGTCATTTGTGATGTTTCTTATGCTGATAAAATTTTCTCAAAGTGATAATTAAAATGTGATGCAGCTAACTCCCTCTGAAATATGAATACCAAATTAGGATGCTTCACATGTTGAATACTCCTTTAAAACAGTAGACACAGGTTGAAATCTTCAGCTCTCTGTTATTACATGGTATTTAGCTATTTTCTACATATCTCATGTAGAATATGTCTAACTTACTTTCTGAATAGGTGTTTTTTATGAAACCACTAGTGCATTTTAATATCAACAATTTCTCTAAAGCAAGTTTTTAATGGTGTAGACCAAAAGAAAATAGAAAATATCAAAGTGTATCAGGTCTTTAATTCATTCTTATGTACATATGTACATTAAGTTGTAACATAAAATGTATTTTCTACTACAGGTCATGGTTTAAAAAACCCACTCGTCTAGATTGCATGCCTCAGAGAGACACTTTCTTCTTTATACTGCTGTCATCAGTTTTAGCATATGTTTAGATGCTCAAGAAATGAAAATGAATACATTTTTCTGCTAGAATAAATTTCACTGTAAAATGGAATCAAATGATATTTAAAACTTTTACTGAATCTGAAACAGAGCATATGTAAGCATTTGTAATTGATATTTGTAGCACTTAAGAGTAGAAGTGTTCTCTGCTGTTCGGGTTTGAAGAGAACTATAATTATAGAACTACTTTCCTGGAAATATGTATAGGTCTAATTCCCCTTTTTCTCAGAGTTCTGCCTTAAAAATTTTATTTCTTCCTATGAAATGTGTTCCTATGTCCTTCATAATAGTTTCCTGCTGTTGTTGCTACAAATCACCACAAATGCATTGTTTTACAACAGTCATTATTGTTAAATAAGATTACAGCCTGTAGAATAATTGTCTGACACAAATCTAGCTGGGCTAAAAATTGAGATTTCTTGTGACGTCCATTCTTCTGAGCACCTAGAGATTACTTCCTTGGGGTTTTCAACTTGTAGAGGCTCCTTGGGACTCTGGATCATGGTTCCTTTCTGCACCCTCAAAATCAAGAATGTAGTGTACCTCTTTCTCTAACTCTTGTACTCTCTCTCTCTCTCTCTCTCTCTCTCTCTCTCTCTTTGATTTCTTTACATGGACCTTGTGATTGCATTGGGCATTTACTATTCACAAGCTTCAGGAATAAAACTTGAGCATCTTCAGGGGCTATTATTTTGTCTCCCAGACCCATCAATTCCTCCATCTGAGAATCGATCCAGGTGGAGAGCATTTGCAAAGCATTGTGGCTAATTTTCATGCTATGTGCCTCAGCGGTGTAGTTATCCAGGGAGTTTACTATAAGCTTATTTTCTGGTTTCATGTAACTATGAGGCTGTGGACCATTAAAGCCATACTTTACGATCTGCAATTTTAACATCTTTGCTTTCGAGAAGAATTTTCTGAAAATTTTGTAACAACTCTCATTTTCATGGGAAAATTTTAAAATATTCTACCTTTTTAACATTTGTCTTGTACAGCTAATAACATTCAAGGAAAGGATTAGAGAAAGAGAAGTATAAGGCACAAAATTCTAAGCCAGTGGATAATAATGATAGTTTTCAAGGACAAATAATCTGCATCATAAATGTCTGTGAAAGCAAAATCTGATTTTAGAAAAACAATGGAAATTTATCAACAGCAAAGACCCTTGGTCGAGAATTTATTCTTTTACTTAAAATTTTTATGCTTTCTTAAAAATACACTATGCTCTGTGATGAAGGAAACAGCTTTCTTCATAATGAGACTGTTGATTGATTAACTAGATGGATTCCGGAGAACCTGTGGAGAGACTGGAGTATTTGCGTAGCTAGACTGTTCTGTGCTCTCTTGGTCCTGTTCATGGCCACATCCATTGTCCTTTTCCATCTGACTTGACATCCTGTGATAAATCCTATCAAGCGTAACATCCCTAAGATTACTAAGTAACTTTCTAAAATGCTAAGCAGTAGTAACCTATCCCTTTCCACTAACCCGAGAAATAAAAATGCTTTTAGGTAACATCTGAGGCCTATGGCAAAAGTTTCTCTGCTTCAGGATAACCTGCCTACTTCTTTCTTCTACCAGTGTCTTCAAAATGTGCTTTGGTTTATGACTCCTTTCTGTAACTATAAACACTGTATGTAACTGCTATCCATTATAATGTGTTACCTGGTAAATCCTGAATGCATGTTCCCAGGCCTTGGTCACTCATAATTGGCTTCAGAATAAACCATCCCTAAAATCCTTTAAGGTGAAAATAACTTTTGTTGTGTCAACATCTACATGGTAAAATTCAAAATCAAGCATTCTATCAAGGAAATATCTTGTTACTTCAAAGATGTTAAATTGCTCTGTTCATTAATTTCTCATCCTCTTTTCTGGTCTCACTTTCATTTCTATGATTTTGATAGCAAGCTGCTCTTGGTTCATTGATTTCTCTATAAATAAGTTTGATACCTTAAGTAAGTTTGTCAAATTATTTCTCCCTAATGACTTCATTTAAAAGAGATTACATGTTCTTTCTTAGGCGCTAAGTAATATTTATGTTGTCAATTGTTCTCAATTTGATACTTAAATTGTGAGTGCATTTCAGTTTGACACTATAACTGCATTGCTAATAATCAATACTGGCTGAGGTAGAATGTAGCAGTACCTACTCTTATTAATATAATATGGATTTCGGGGAAATGTTTATACTAGCGTTTTCTTGAAAATTTATTAAATCAAAAGAATTAGGCTGCAAAGAATTGAAACTCTTCTATTTTCTTCTTGGAAGATATTGATTGTGAACTTGAAAGTCAAATCTGGCATTATACTTAGATCTACCATTTATTAGCTATAATTTAAGGACAGCTACCTGTTCTTTGAACATAGCAGTTTTCTCATTCATGCAGTCTGGAAAACACCTTGTAAAAATTATGTGAGAACCCTATGAGAAAATGTAGATATAGTTTTAACAGTAGGCTAATAATAAGAACTGTATAGATACTATTTACCTTGAAGTTACTGTTTTTGTTTTTCTTTTAAAAGTTTTTTTTTAAATATTTTAATTGATATGTACTATAAACAACTCTTATGCCAACAAACAATACACAGGATACTCTTTCATATAGGTCCAAAATTTTAAACTTTAGACATGGGAACGATATCAAAAATATCTTTACATTCTTAAGATAAAGATTTCTTAAGAGGAAAGTAAAATAATAGTAAATTTGGCTACATCAAGTTCTACAACTTTTATTTGTCAAAAGATGTTGCAAAGAAAATCACAAATTGGAAGAGCTATTTGCAAAACAAGTATATTTCAATGAGAGATGATTCTTGCAATGCAAATTAAGAGACAAGTCACTCTGAAAAGAAATGTGAGAAGATTTAAATACACACTTTAGAGAAAAAGAAAAAAATCTAAGATCAATGAGTATGATAAGAGTTGGTCAACTTTTTATCATGCAAGAAAAGAACCTACATTTGGATATTTTATGCCTGCCCAATGGGAACTTTCAAAGGACACAGAATGCTAAACCATTTATGCACTGCAGGTGGGTGTGAAAAGCTTTATTTTCTCTTTGGAAATAATTTGGCAGTATCTAGAAATAAAGATGTGACCATCCTACATACGGCAAACAGTTGCACTTCTAAGTATCTACCCTAAAGAAACTTAACTACATGAACAAGGAAACATGAACTAGCTTGCTCTCAGAAGCTCTAACATTAACAGAACAAATAAACTAACACAACCCAACACAATATCATCCAGCAATGAAATTAAAAACAATCATAGTGAGGAAAGCAATAGCAAAATTTCAAGAATTTGGAGGGAAACAAGAGGAAACATAAAAACTGTATGCAGCAGGATTTTTATGTAAAAATTGGAAGTGTAGAAATAACCAATTTTGTATTTGAAATGATGAACATGAGAGAAAGGGCTGAATGTTTGTATACTTCCAAAGTTTTTATGTAAAAACTGAATTCCCCATTGGTTTGAACAAAGAGGTAGAGCCTCTGAGAAGTGACTACAGTAAATTATGAGAGCAGAACTTTCAGGAATGAGATACATGCCCCTTTAAGAGGCCTGCAGGAGCCTGGGTGTCCTTTTAGCCTTCTCTGGACCCGAGGGCACAGCAGATGTCGTCTATAAAGAGAAACTCCGGAAGAAGCAACACATCTCTTGCAGCCTTGATCTTGAGTTTATCAACCTCCAGAAATTGCGAGCAACAAATTTATGTTGTTTATAAAATTATCCCATCTAAGCCATTTTGTTGTGATACCTGTAATAGATAAGAAACCTATTTTTAAAAATAAATGCAGAACGGACATAATTATTACAGTATGATCTCTAGGAGGCTCTCATGGAAGAATAGACAGTGAAATAAAGAATTGCATTGTTTTCCATTTTAACTAAATAGAGTTGTCATGAGTGTTTGTATTGTCACGTGTTTTACATCATATTATTTTTTTACCTACATAATGATTAATAAAAGTAAGTGATAATCAAAGCAATGGAGAAAAGCAGAGGAAAGTGAGAAATAGAAGAGAGTGACCAGTGAGGCAAGACACGGGTTCTCCCTCCGTGGGGCAGCCACGCAGCGGTGCGGCAGGGCAGGCCCAGGGCACAGGAGGCTTCTGAGACAGATCGCTCAACTCCTCTCCGTGCTGGGACACAATGCCCAACACTCACAAGGCTAAAGTGGAAATTATTAATTTGGTTCATGTTTAAGAATTCAGTTCAGTTCAGTTTTCATTCTCCCAGTCAGAAACAAAATAGCAAAAGAAAGCAGGGAGGGAGGAAAAGAGTCAGGGGCAAAAATCCACCCTCCTAGGCCATGCCTCTGTGGATCAACCACCTCCAACCAGATCCCATCTCCTACCAGCACACCCCGCGATGGACGCATCAGGGGATCAGGCCACAAAGGAGTGTAGTTCGCCCATAATCTAAGCACTCCCAAAAGTTCCACTTCTGAACGCAGGACATTTTTAGGACAGTTCGTATGTAACCCATCATAACTACATTTACTAGGCGGATAATTTTCACTGCCTCTTTTTATTGGTGGTCTGTGTAGAAGTTCCTGGACCTTAAGGACATGTGAGTTGCTCCTTCTAGTTCAACCCCTTGGAAGCCACGCTGTTCCAGACCTGGCCCAGTCCATGTTTGCTCAGAGCCACAGTTCTTTCTTCCGCCCCTAAACCCCCCTTTCTAGTCCCCTCCTTACTTTGTTCAAGGTCATTTTTGTAGTAGTAATAGAAGAATTCCCTGTGCAAATCTGATTGACCTCTGCAAGAAACATCTTCTCTCTTTTTCTGCTCAGGAAGCTCTCAGGGGGAAAGAATGATCTAAGAGATCTGTTTTTATAAATGAAAATTCAATGTTAAGTTAGAGAATTTTCTGTTTTCTTAGCAAGCCAGGGGAAAATGTTTAAGAGATTGTAGAGGCAGAGAGGCTACTGGACCAGTCCAGATGAAGGAAGATTGTTTGAACAAAGGCATAATAGAAGTGGAAAGAGAAATTAAATGGACAGATTTGAGAAAGATTTGCCTACAGCTTTTTCTTTTTATTTGTTATTAAGCAAATGTTATCTGAGAATTGTACAAAAGCAAGCCATGATTTCCAAGAGATTGCAGTGGGTGGACAGATTTCAAACTTCAATTTTTAAATCTATCATCTACAATGAAGCAAGCAGAAAATGGAGTATGTATGAAAGGTACAGATATTGGAGCAAAATTAGTAATTCAGCATCAAGTAGTGCTATTCTCTTAAGGAAACACAGAGAAACGTTGTTATATGTAATTTATTGAAACCTTGAAAAAAAATCAATGACTGATTTGCTCATGACTTACGTCATTATCAATATCAAATGGATTAGATTCATTTTAGTATCGTACATTGATAGAACCTGTCTTTTTGATGATTCACAACTCTTTACATTTATCCTTCTTATTCCAAAACAAAGTACATTTCACACCAGTAAACATCGATACAGTTCACAATATTCTTTTGACTGAATAATTTATTAGTTTAATAATGTTGACAAGAGCTTTCTGAGAAAATTCAAAAACTTTTTTAAAATACGTAAATGATGATAAAAAATTTTTAAAAAGAAAGTTGTCTCTTTTAGTAAATAGCTAATACTGTTGACAGAGTTTATAAACAAACTGATGAAAGAAAGGAATTCTGACATTAAGAGTCACAACATGTTTATCTGGGAATCTAAATTAGGATTTAAACCATAGAAGAAAGAAATTGAATAAATTTATTTTATGTCTTGGAGTTGATGGAAAAAATAAAAACATCCCCTTGATTTCAGGCGTGTATTTTGCTTTCCTGTGGGATAAGTGTACTTTTACAATGTAATTTGATATATATTACAGCCAAGGTAATTTGTCTTTTAAAAATGCTGTGTTATTGAACATAAGTACCAAAAAACTACATAGGAAAATTTATTCAAAAATTTTAGGTACAATTCAAATTGAATGTGAAATTTCTTTATGTTTACATGTGAACATAATATGTTATACATATCTAAGGCATATTAGCTCAAACATATATATTCCTGGGGCTGGAGGAATAGCTCATCAGTTAAAGTACTTGCCTAGCAAATGCTCAGTACCTGAGTTCAATTTCCCAGCACCACGTAAGCCAGGCGTGATGATGCATGCCTGTAAATCTAACACTGGGAGACTGAGGCAGGAAGATTGCTGTGAGTTCAAGGCCAGTCTGTGCTACATAGTGAGCTCAGAACCAGTCTGGAATACAGAGAGAGACCAAGTCTTTAAAAAAGTAAAAAATAGCTATCTCTCATACAGGCACTACAATTTAAACTTCAATATCTATATCTATCTATCTTTTAATATTGACTTTACTAAACTCTGTAATTGCTTCAGCTTTTAAGATCCCTTAGAATTTTAATGCATTGAATACTAAAGCTGCCATTTTTATTGGATTTCTTAAGCTCTTTGCATGGTACATGCAACAGTAGGCAGATAGCTATATATTCTTAAATATATAATAAAACAATTTACATGTCTATAAAATGATTTCCAAGACATTTAATTTCCCCAGAGTGTTAACGCTACAGAGTAAGATAAATAATACAAACATTCTCATCTTTAAAAATTCCTTCTAGAAGCTGTAATTTTCTACAAACACCGTAGTGAAAACTCTGATACATTTGTCTAAAATATATATAAATTCTGTAAGCCAAAGGAAAGCTCAGTACACCTTTCTTCCTGATATACAATAAAATAACTTTCTTATGTTTTGGAAAAAGACTATCTCATCCAAATAACATCCCAAAAAATCATGATTTTCACATTTCCTTAAAACATACCGCTTAGAAGTGTGAACCTTCTCGTGTTCCCAGGCATGCATATTCTGTGCTATGGGTTGCTAAGATACACTAAACCTTAAAGTACAGAAATGCAATTTGCTTCTTTAAAAATAGGCTAGGGAGCTTTCTTATTTCTGACAAAATTAGTCTCTAGGGAACATATACAATCTCAGCACAATCATTTATTTTTGTCACTTTTTGACCTTAATTAAATAGGTAATGATTTTAATTTTAAATTTTCATACTTGATTCAGAAAATGCATTTTGCAAGCATTAAACAAGTATTCCTTCTCAGCCTCCATCCCTTGATTTTGGTAATCCATACAACCCAGATTCATTCCATAGAAAATCCACCAATCTCTACTCTCACAAGTGGCTGATTAATATTTTCTTCTGTTTCTTCTCAATATTCTTTATGAAGATAAGGTTATACTACAGGACAGAACCCATTTTATTTTAGAGCAACAGTGATGATAATACTAAGTGGAAGTCATTATGTTGAATTCTTAGATTATAACTCATCTTTGGCAAGCACCTTCTCAGGTTGACCCAAATAACAAACCTGAATAGATTTTTCCCCCATTTTATTGATATGTACAAGTGTGGAATTTAAGGTTTACAGTGGAGTTGAGCATTTTGTGCACATACCTTCCATAGATTTTTAAACTTCAGACTTTTTCTGTTGAAGAGCCTGACCTCATAGTCTATTCTAGTCATCTCTCTGGCCAACACCTCACAATTTCTTTTTTATAAAAAAGTGGTTTTTTTTTTCTTTTAAATGGAATGATGATCCTATGTAGAAGGGGTAGAAAGTTACTATCAGGTGAATTATCTCATATCTGCAAGTTTGAAATACAGAAAGAAAGAGAATAGTGTCAGATCCTCGTATCTGAAGATTGTAAATGGAGATCTAAATTCTAAAGCTGCATGGGATGTTAGACATCATAGTATCAGCACTGAGGGAGGCTGAAGCAGGAGGATTGCAAGGTGACCGCTAGCCTGGGCAAGACTAGTGCTTCAGCATGACTCTGTCTCAAAATTTTAAGAAAAATAGCAGAAGACAGTATTGAATGTATCAGGGAAGGCTCTGATTTCAATTTCCCATAGCAAACAAACAAGAAAACGAAAACCTTTTGCCATGGCCATGGACTATTATATACATTATCACCTATATCCTAAATGCTCTATATTTTTAAATCTCACAATATATCACATTTCCTTTAATCTCCTTTTCCAACATTCCCTGTCTCATGACAAATATTATTTTCCTTCCACAGAGCGACTCATTTTTCCCATTTTATGTGTTTATTATTTATTTTTATTTTTCCCATTTTATTGATATGTATAAGTGCAAAATTTATGGTTTACAATGAAGTTGAACATTTTGTGCACATACGTATCTTGTCAAGGTGACAAGGACTTTCCCACTCTCCTTTTGTCCCTCCCTCTACCCACTCCTTCTTCCCTCCCCACCCTACCCCCCTGTTTCACTTTGTTTTTTGCTTTAAGTTCCATGAGATAGTTGCGATCTGGGTCTGTCATATCAAAAGACCATTCGATGTTTGACTTTCTGCTTCTGACTCACTTGACTAAGCATGATGTTCTCAAGTCTCTTCCATTTGCCTGCAAAAGTCTCCACGCTGTTGGACTTTATAGATGCACAGTATTCCGTACTGTATAAATAACCCAATTTGTGTATCCATTGGTCTGTTGATGGGTATTTTTGGTGACTTCATATTTCAGCTATTGTTAGTTGTGCTGCTACGAACATGGGTGTACATTTATCTCTGTTATGTGTTGTTTTGACCTCTTTTGGAAATATTCCCAGAAGGGGTGTCACTGGATTGAAGGGGATATTTATGTCCAGTCTTTGGAGAGCTCTCCATACTGCTTTCCAGAGTAGTTGTACCAATTTACATTCCCACCAGCAGTGCAGAAGAGTTCCGACTCATTTTACTCACTACAAAATTCTACCTCTTCCCCCTCTCCTTCCTCACTACACAGTCAGTCTAGATGAACCTCATAGCATTCTTTCAATTAATATCTACACACAAATGATTTTCAAATATTTATCTCCAATGGTTTATGTCTCTTATTCAAGGGACAACGTGTGAAAATCATTAGCTATTGATTCCATAGGTAGTTAAAACCAGGAAGTGTCCTTCTCTCTTGTGGATAATTAGGCTCACGTATTTGACTAGACAAAATAACTGTTGCCAAAATCAATTCCAAAAATCTGTATGTAAAATGTTATACAAATAAACTATGTTATGCTTCTGGAATGAAATTTCAGGATGCACAGGCAAAGACCTCTCTTTGGTAGGCACAGTCCTACCTTTTTCTGAGGCTTCAGAAATCTACATTGATGATTTTTATGTGTTTGTCCACTGTACTTAGCATCAGATTGTTCCCAAAATTAGATGATTCAAATACCCAGTCTGATATCGTTATAGAAGGCGTCTTATCATATATTTTTCTCTTCTATGCTCCTAGGAGCTAGAAGTCACTTTGTTAAGCAGCTCCAAGCAACTTCATGTGTTTCTGATGGCTTGATGCAGTCACACAGTCACCATCATCTGGAGAACCTCCCTATCCCTGTGAGAGGCTTTATTCCCCGATCTATATGATATGAATTGTGTTATTCATCCAAGCAAGTAAACTATTCTTTCTTTTTCATTATTATATCTTCTTCATGTAGCATCATGAACTCACTTGTATAGCGTCCTTAAACAGACTAGAAAAGCAACATTCATCCCAGCTTTTACCTCCTAATAACTTGGGCAATAATCCCAAAGAAAATAAGTCCCCAATCAAATTGAATATTATTATATTGACATAGGTCAGTGAGAAAAATAAACACTTGGATTTTTTTCCAGAAATATGTCATTGGTTAAATTCCTATAACCTACACATAAAAATCTACATTGTAGGATGAGCTACAATAACCCATATGTTTTCACATCACAGACAAAACTCTATGCTTCTCTGTTGTGACATTTAATACTGATGTATGATTATTTTTCATGTCCCTCTGCAACAGATCAAGGCAGAGAACCTACTGACCACTAAGAGCTTCTTCGGCACTGGCACTATGCTAACCACTGTACACATGTAATTCACGCTGCACTCACTTAACCCTTACCAAAGTCCAGTTACATATTATCACTTGTCCCTTTTGCAGATGCACAAATGTAAACAAAGAGGCTAAGCAACCTGCCAACCAGCAGTAGGTGAGGGACTCAGAAAGCGAACCCACGCAGGGCAGCCATGATCGTGCAGTCTTCACACACGCTTACCTGCATCTCATAATAAACCCCCCGCAACCAGTAATTTCTAGCTCAAACCCCCTAGTGATGGGCTATGGAACCGATTCGAATCTTTGCTTTCTGGACAGTTTTACAGTGACTATCTTTGAACATACACATCACGTGGCACGTGGTGTTTGTCTGTAAAATAAATTTCCTAGAGTAGAACTTTATAGTAAAAAGTTTAGTACTTTTTCCATTTTGATAAATGTTGTGAAAAATGTTTTCTATAGTTTGTTACCTGAATTTATATTTTGAAAAGTCATTATTGGGGTAAAGTCATGTGCTTTACAAGTTTTAAAGTGATTTTTGTTATTTTAAGAGTGTATTTGTGTGTTCTTTGCATTCTTCACCCTCAGCATCCCTCCTACACTAAATTGATACAATTATCAGACGACTTGGACCAAAAGCATTTTGATCAAATATCCAAAATCTAGGCAAAGTCTGCTTTAATATTTTTAAGGAATAGAAAAGATATAGTTATCTGGATAATTAGACCTTTGACAAATTTCAACAGATATTTCCAAATTTTCAAATGTTGAATATAGTGTTACTTTACCATTAGACATTCTGGAGGTCAGATACTAGTTACATTGACATAGGAAAGACCTCTTTTTTTCAGACCTATATTGTGAAATGTCTAAAATATATTCAAAGAAGACTCACCACAAAGTGGTTTAAGAAAATAAGCTGAAAACAAAATAAAAATAATAAAATTACAATGAAAAACTAGTTTCAAAAGAAATAATTAGCAATTAGTACTTTGAAGATTTTTTAACATAAATTTTTTCATCTCACAAGATCAAATCTAACTGGAAAATTTACCACAGTTTAAATTTTTCAAAGGTTGAAAGCACACTAAATTAAAACTAGTATCAAAAAGGAAAGAAAATTTTTTAAAAATTATAAGGAGTTATGATAAACGGTAAGAGTCATATTACCTAAATAAAATTATACAAATAAAATTGTAAATCAATTTCAAGTTATGAAATAAGCCAGTTGCATTTACATAGCTAAATTAGTTTGCTTTATAATGACATACTTGGAACGCTCTGTAATTGAATGACTTAGAAGAGCCAGGCAATTTTCATGCATGAACTCCTTGAGGACTCACAGCAACGTTCATTTGAAATGCAATTCTTCATCTCCCTTCTACAGACAAAACTGTATTCAAGTAGACAGAGACCTGGACAGGGATAGAGACGACGCTAGGTCCCACCAATCTCACACAATTCTGTTGTGTTCGACAAGGAGACTTTCCAGAGCAAGTTGTGAAGAGGAGATGGTACTGGAAGGTTCTCTGTCCTCAGGTTTGTAGTGCATGGCATGAATAAATTTTCTTGGGCAGATGTCAACACCAGTCTCTATGCACCCCTGATAGGGCACAGCAGACGGGCCAAAGGAACTACTAGACCAAAATCCATTGGTTTGGCGAACCAACGAGTTTATTGGGGTTGCTTACAGCAAGGGTCCTGCCCATCCAGGCATCAGAACAGTTCCAGTTTGCGACTCCAGAAGTCAGACAGAGTAGCAGTGAGTAGGGAGTAAAAAACTCTGCCTCCTGCCAGCAAGCTCCAATGAGGCGCTAACGTTGCTGCTGATTGACAGGAGGCAGGGCTTCGCTGCCCGTACCCTTCCTCACCGGTTCACAGCCAGCCAACAAACTACTGCGGAACAAGTAGGCCTCCACATCCCCAGGTCCTTGGGAGAGTGGTCCTCAACACTACTCGTCGCCGTTATCAAAACTATTGGGACCACTGACTCACAGGACTGTGGGTAAGGAGTTAACAGGGACACGTAGAGGTTATCTATGGGAGAATGGGTAAGGGGTTCATTATAGGCCTACAGATGACTCAAGAGGCAATCACATCACTAACAAGCTTAGTGCAGCCTAGATGGCGCTCAAGGAAATTGCATACTGTCTGCCTTGCCCGGTCAGCTCCTGCCCTTCTGCTTGGCCTCTCACTCTCCTCACTCTGCCTGCCTTTCTCTCTCCCTTGCCGTCCTGCTCTTGTCCTCTGGCCTATGCACCCTTGGATGCCCCAGAGGGAGTGTGCCCACTCAGGCCCAAGAATTGGAGCCCCACATGGAGAACGTGTGCCACAGCCATGCCTGGGGATAGTGAGTGGTGTTAGCATATTCAGGTGCAGGTGGGGATCCAGGTTCCACCTAGATGCTCCTGCTGTGCTCACCTGGGAGTTACAAGGGCTGGAGGAGGATGTCCTGTGCAAAGAGGTGTCATTTCAGTTCCTCTTTGCTGTGATTTGAACTGTTTCCTCCAAACTTTCTATTAAAATTTATCATTGTAACAGGTGAGTCATTAGAGGCGATCGACTCTTTGAGAGGGGTCAGGCTCTCCCTTTTTTGTGGAATTAATGCCTTTACTGATGGGTTGGTTATCCCATGGGCTTCTGAGGAGGCGATCAATCTGACCCCACCCTTCCTCTCTCTGTCTCATACATGTTGTCACACTATAAAACAGTAAGAAGACCCTTGCCAGATGACAGGGTCATGATGTATGACTTCTCAATCTCCAGAATCAAGAACCAAATTATCTTTTATAATTTATAAATTATTTCATCTGCGGCATTTGTTACAGTAACAAAACAGACCAAAGCACTACATCTGATTTTTACCAATCCAAAATAAGCTGGAAAAATTGTGTTATTTGTTAATAAATTACTCAATGCTTTGCACAATCAAAGCCTTGAGGTCACAAAACATCAGACATCTTTGATGGCTTGACTGAAGTTCTGTTAATATGTAATTGTTATTAGAAAAGTAGTATAAGGTGAAAACAACAAACAGCATAATTTTCAGAAAGCTGGATCCTTTTAAAAGTTTCAAGTAAGAATAGGCTGGAATAAATTCATGAAAGGTCCCAGATAGAGAGGTATGTGCTCATGTAACACTATCCAACTTAAAAATTGCTCAATGTAGGATTACAAAGGTTTTGTTGTACGTTGAGATCTTTGCGTCTTAAGCATGCTGTTTTAGACTCTTCCCCTTGTCTCTCAGCCCTCGAATGTCTATTTCTCTAACACTGATGACTAGTGGTAAGAAAAAGCAGATGACTTTAGTTGGTTAAATTTGGGGTTTTTGTTGTGGTGGTGGTGCTTGTTTTAGTATCTCCACACATAGGACTCGGACCCAACTTCCCCTTTTCCACAGTCTGAAAATTACTATGCTTCACTGAGATAAACAGTAAAGCAGACCTAGCTCCAGACCTCAACAGGAGGCATGCTATGGAATGGCGGTGGTCAGTATCAAGCATTGGCAGAGTTTGTCTCTGCAAAAGCTAATTTTTGAACCACTTTCCAATTACCATGTCAAGTTAGGATTTTTTGTTTGGACTGTTATCACAAATAGATTTAAACTGTTTCCCAATGATTTTAGAAATTCTTTTTTTTTTCAATGCACAAATGCTTACAAGTTCTTAGCTGTCAAAATTAACATGATTAGGAGAGGTTCTTTGTCACTTTTTCTTTGCAGTAGTAGTAGCATAAGGATGAGATAGGAGCGTAAATCCCCAGTAAAATGTACACCTCCTCACCTCAACTCCTCAGTTGACATGTTACCATTTCTCCCTACCCCATGATCTATGCAATGTGCCCTTAGGCACATTTCGTAGTGTCTATAAGTTTCAGTAAAATATAATTATCATAGTACTCATAAGATTTTTTAAAGGATGCATGTTTCATCCTTTGTAGAGTTAGAATCTGAGATATTGGATGGAAAAGCACTCAAAATTGTTTATCTGCTGTCATTATTAGAATCATAAAAATTAGATAAATCACAGTAGAGCTGTTCCCTGTCCACCACTTTGCTAATTCCCTCCATCTACTCTTTAAATTTTGTATTGCTGCTATCACGGGAGACTCAGGTGGTCACTGGATTGATTTGTTTTGTTTTTTTTTTTCCTATTCCTTTCTATCTTGTCTTTAAAATTCCTCTTAATTTATTCTCCTAGATATTCCTTCTTCCCTGAAAACCAGCATTATTTTTATGTGGTGTGGCTTATCCACACTACATTTGCAAATTTGGTTTGCACTTTTATAGGATAAAATCCCAACCAATGTGCCAATAAAATATTGCTATTCCAGATTTTTAATAATTTACTTCTGACTCATGTAAGTTAGGGGAAATTATTTCTACTCAAAGATCCAGTTTATTAAAGAAGCAGAGGAGGAGGAGGGGAAAGCAAAAGAAGAAGGAAGAGAAGCAGGAGGGGAAGCCATGGGCAATCTGCATATCTGGATGGACTCATGCCAGTAAAAAAAATAAAGTCAATAATCCACTGTAACCTAATATTGCCAAAACATCAGCTGCATGGACCGGCTCCCCCTCCCCACCCCAGCCCCGCTGTAACTCTTGTTTTTATTAGTGTGCATTTGAGATCCTTAATAGAAACGTATAGCTTGGGGAATTGGTCAACACACATCATTTCTTAGACATTTTTACTCCCCCTGTTCTTTCCTCCTCTCATCCACTCTGAAATCTCCTTCAGTGGATAATAAAACAGTAGGACAAATCCAAAATGCTTTGTGTGGTGGGGAGAAACCTTCAGCATGACATCAATAAATGACGGCAACCTTTCCAAAAAAAAAAAAAAAAAAAAAAAACCCACAACAACAACCAAGAAACGTTTCTTCATACAGTTATCAAATAAGAGCCATAGAGTTAAAGACAATGACAAAGAAACACGTTTTGATCCACTGAACACAAACTCTTTCCACTTCCCTCTGCTAGTTTAAAGTCAGAAAAATTTTGCTACTAGCTGAAAATTTTCACAGAATTATGCTTATGATATGATTGACAAAGAAAATTCATATTGGCTGGAAAATAGTAATATTCAATTTTTAATATACAATTGTTGCAGTTTCCTCATATTATATATTTCTTTTCAACTGAAGTTTTACTTTTGTTGCTTGTACCTACTAATAATTTATATCAGGATGATACATATTGATTTCATTATTATTGAACTTATAATATTTTCACAGATATTTTATAAAAGTAAATATTGGCTTCTAAATATTTTTAGATATCTACACATAAGATAATGGAGTTCTTGCACTTGAGCTTAATTTGACTAATGCCAACAACTTTTAATGAAAAACTGGCATTAAGAGTAGTATTTCAGCTTTTCTTCAAGAACTGCAGTCTCTATATGTATCTTGTCCTGGTTTGCTCTAGAGGAAAGAGAAAGAGAGAGAAAGATTTTAAAATTCATTTTCATGCCATCTTCAAACTCAACTGTTCTCACCCAACTCTTGTTAAACGGGAAACATGCCGAATTAAAGTATGATAATCAGCAATTTTTTGTTCTGCATTAATCTTTTTAAAACTCTGTCTTATGATTTCCAGCACAGTTTGCATAAGATCATCTAGGCAAATCTAGACATGACCTTATTATTCACGGATCTCTGCACACAAAAGTCAATTAAATGTCCAGTATAATTTTTTATTTTGAAAATTAAGACATCTTAAATGTTTCTAAAGAGAGGAGGAACGGATTTCATGAAATGTTTTAGATGTCACCATGAAAAAATTGTCAAACACCGTCTGCTGATTCATTGAGCACACAGAATGGCAATGTTGACAAATTCTTTAATAAATGACACAGGTCGATATAACCAGTGTTTGCCCTACTGATCTAAATTGTGTCAAGGCAGTTTGAAATACCTTCAGCATATACCTTTACATTATATTTGGAGATCAACTTTTACAGTAAATATTCTATTTTGATTTGTGCTGGGCATCATTTATACCAGCTAGTAGTTATGTTTTTCAACGTAGCTCACAAACAGGAACACTAACAGTCTTTCTTGTCTTGTTTTTGTGGATTGCCACCTGAAAATTCTTGCCCTATTAAAAATATACAGGCTGAAAAGACATTCTTCTAATACTACGTCACAGATAATTTTGAAACCATTCCCTATTTAATTCCTTGGATTGCATGAATGTGTGTGGGAGGAGGGGTTACTTGTATGAAATAGAACTGAGAATGACTCCGTAAATTACTAAGATCTATGTCTCAGTGACTCTCAAACACAAAGAAAATTAGACAAAGCTTCATCTCTATACGAAGTTAGGAATTCAAATTTGAGTGATAAGGAAGGAAAATCCTGGCAAAATTCATCAATAAATTTGAAAATGAAAGAGGTTTTTCTAAATCATATGAAAGAAAATCATGGAGTACTCCAGAATCTCTATTCCCTAACTTAGTTTACAGGTACATAAGAGACAGAAAATTGAAACAAATGCATCAGTAGCATTTTAGTATTGCTTTGTAGCGGATAAGGCACTTGATAGTTTTCACTGCTACTGTTTGTAACACGGACAACCTGAAATTGGAAGGCTGACTTCTGAGTTCTTTACCCTTTAGCTGTGATGCCTGGTTGTGTATGAATGGATATTTTTACTCACGCACTGTGGCAACCAAGCTTACCAATGGATGAGATGATAACACATCCCATCATGGAAAGACAGGTGCAATAGAAACAATGTGTCTCATGTACAAAACATTTCTTCCTCCATGTTCAGAAATGGCTGGAGTAAAAAGAAAAGAAAATTGACGACAATGAAAGTGTGCAAAAAAAAGAGGAAAGACGTTTACAAGTGAAAAGAAATTATGGGTTATGGGATGTCCCGAAAATCCAGCAAAGCATATTGCTCCATGTTTAGAAAATTATCAATCAAAAGTAAAATATAAAAATGTACTAGCAGTGTTCCAGAAAGGAAGTTTAGGAAAGCAGATTCTAATTTTTCTATACTTAAACTTAGTTGATGCTATTTAGCATGTTTTGGGTATTTTTTTGCTAGAATTGCGTAAAATGATAAATTTATTGCCATTATTATTAATAACAAAAGTTTAAAATAAAAACAGTGTCCATTCTATACCAAGCAACTCAAAATATGATTACTAAATGCTTAAAAAGTCATCAAAATTTTTAAATTTTATGGGGTTTTAACTCATTTTGGTAAAAACCTGAGATCAAGTAATATAGTGAGAGGGCTAATCTGAAGAATTAAGTCAGTGAATTACATGAAATCCTTGGAAGAGCTGAGGATGTGGATTCAAGGCTGAGCGGCCGGGTCTGTCTTCTGCCAGAATCAGGATCCCAAGGAATCAGGAGTCACTGAGGAAATTACTGAGTTATAAAAAATACCGCTACTGCTGCCCTCCAAAGATAAAGACGCCGTCTCCAGGAATTAGACCAGCTGCTTTCTCCGGGGTGATTTCGTGCTGACATTTGTTAAGCTAAAAGAAAAACTCTGCTGGAGAGAAACTGCCCTTCTCAGCTCTGACTGCTGGCAGAGCCCCTCACAAAGCAGAGATGACCTCGGGCTCACCACGAGGGCTGGGTATGGGAAAGACCCTGCGCACCTCGGGCGTTGACAGTTTGTGTTTTAAGTGGATTATGGTTTTTGAAGTCGCAAAACATCATTCGCATATATTGCTTTAAAAAATCTATTCTTGTAAGCCAGTAGCCTCTGTTAATTAATAAAAACTAAAGCTGTACATAAGTGTTTGTCCTCAGTATCATTGTTGCATGTCTGACCTGAGGTTTTTATTTTCTTAACTTGTTTGTATGTAATCACTGAAGCATTTTATCTGCCATCTTCAACATTTTGTGTTATTCGACGTAGCGTTATTCAAATCGATATTCACTTTTTCTTACAAATTGATTCTTTTATTTTTATTTATTTATTTATTTGTTATTTATTTTGAGGTGGATTCTCACTCTGTAGTCCAGGCTGGACCTAAACGTACTATGTCGCCCGGGATGTCCTTCAATTCATGGAAATCCTCTTGTCTCAGCCTCCTGAGTGCTGGGATTACAGGCATGTATCACTATATCAGTTTTATGGGAAATTGAACCCAGGCCTTGAGTTTGGTAGGCCAGCACTCAAGCCACTGCTATTCTTCCAGTCCCCAAGCTGTCACTTTAATAAGACAAATAATATTATAGAATTCTCATAACAACTTTGAAAATTACAGTTGACCATGACAACCTATAAAAAAAGAAAAACAGAAACTAAACTTTATTTAAGGCCAATCATCTCAGTAGAGAAAGAGACTAATAGGAGACAATATGTGTAGGCTACACTCACAATTTCTTACTTGGTTTTAAAGAGGTTAAGTGATGTTAAAATACTAGACTATGCAGAAATATGCTCAAAAGAAAATAAATGATTGGCTAATTATATCTTACTAGTATAATAATTTACAGCCAACTTGACATAATTTTTAAAATTACATTATCTGAACCAGAGTACTGTGTGTGTGTGTGTGTGTGTGTGTGTGTGTGTGTGTGCATGCTTGTTAGATTTTAAAATTCCAGAAGGAAATATGTTTTTTTAATTTATTGACATAAAAGTAAATTCATTTTTAAGCATTTAACCTGGAAAACTATGTTTATATATGTAAGATAGTATAACTAGAAGATTCTTATTTGAACTATGAAAAATATTTCTATGCAAAATTTTTGCAGTCATAATCTATAGCTCTACTTGCACTAATGGAATAAAAAAATCAAACTGAAAACCTTCTAATATTCTTCACAGATAAAGAATTTTTAAAAATCTCCCAAGAGTAGGATTGGAATTCAGTTTCCCTCTGTGTCCAAAACTTACTGAAATTTAATCTGTACGAAAAAAAATCAAAATCTGAGCAAGCACTCAGTAGTACTTAACTGCAATCGATAGATGCGATTGCTGCTTTTGTTTTTAATCTTTGTTTAGTTCTCTGGATGAGGCTGCATAGTAAGGCAAATACAACTTTAAAATTTTTCCAATTGTCAGTAAAAACTCTACCTAGACTCAGAGGCATCAGTATTTTTTTTTTTTTTTTGTCAGTCAGTGTAATGTATTCAAACTTGGATCATTGGCAAGGATTTTGTTGCCTGGGTTTTAGTTTCTAAGAAAATAAATAAAAAGAGGAATTAATAAACTATTGAATTCTGACGCCTATGAAATGCCAGAAATTCTGATTTATATAAAATCTAGTTACCAGGCCATATGATATTTTTCATTATCTCCTCTTTTTCTTTCCAGCTTCTATTAGTATTTTTGAAATAAAACCCTAAATTCTTTAGGGTTTAGTTTATTATTAAATGAAACTAAACCCCTGTGCATTTGAAACACAAAAGATTATTTTAAATACTTTAAAATGATTTTACTTTTATGCCAATAAATTAAATAATGTTTAAAAACATATTTCCCTCTGGGGTTTGAAAAGTCTAACACACACACATACACACACACACACACACACACACACAGCTCTGGTTCAGATAATGTAATTTTAAAAATCATATCAGGCTGACTGTGAATTATTATACCAGTAAGATATAATTACCCAATCATTTATTTCCTTATGAGCATATTGAAAATTAATAACTCTATTCCTCAGATGACCTTTCAGACATCACCTCTGGACCACAGCACACTGTACTTTGCACTGTGTGATTGATATCCTGATACTAAATTGAGTTCCAATTTAAGGAGTTAATTATCCTGAAGAGCTCAGCAAATCCTGTGCAAAAAGACAGATTTGAATAACCAAAGACAATTTATAGCTCTCTACGTCAAATGTTGAGAGAAGCGCTTGAGAATAGATTATGAATTAAGCAGGGATGAAATTTCAAGCGGATTGAACGGGGCTTAGGTGCTACTGTTTTGGAATCCCAGGCCTAGGGAACGAATACCAGCCTGCCAGCCCCTTCCACTGGACCCTCCGGCTCCACATCCTTCACAATTATGAAAACCGCTTACCTCCATCCCACATTGCGGAGTGCACCCATAGTGTATCTTTAGTGCCATCTTTACTCCTGTTTCCTAACTGCTCTCTCTTCTTCCCCCAGATATATATTCTGATTCTTTTCAAAAGAACCCTGTGTTGGTCCAAGATTAGCAGTGTCCTCTCTGACTTCTCCTTTCACAGATGGACACTAGCCCAGACAGTCTTAGTGTTGGTGTGTAGTGTCCAGTGCTTTGAGTATGACAGCATTGAACACCTACATGGCTACAGGAGACCCCTCTGTGGTTATCCCACCACAGCCGGCCCTGCATTAATATTAATGTGGCTCTTTAATTTTACTTAATTATTCAGACTCATCTTTGCCATCACCTTTACCTACCCTCGCTGCCCCCAACCCTGATCCAATTAACAAACTCTCTGCATCTGTTATCAGTCCTTGTGTGTTTAGGCAAGCAAGCATGTTTGCCCATTTTCTCAAACAAAATATTGCAAAGTTAATTCACTATAAAATCATATCATGACCAGGCCAGAGGATATCAGGTATCAGGATTTAGGTATTGGATATTATCTGCCTAAATTATATTTGCTTACAACTATGAAATCTTCAAATTGGAAAAAGTTGCTCTTTGTGTGTTTATAAATGAGAGATGTCAGTATTAAAGGGACAGAAACAGAAGTGCATACAACTGAATTTGAAAATGATGGGCAAAATATGTAGGCCAAGCAACTCAATTTCAGTAACACATGAATCTATAGATATAACCTTCCAAAGAACTAATTATCATACGTTCCTTCTCATGCTTTTTCCCCATTCATTTCATTTTGCTGTGTTAAAAACCTGAAGTGGCTGGTGAGGTCTAATTAAGGAATGGTGAGGCGGACAGGAAACAGGTGTGTGTGGGGTGGGGAGGGCGGTACTTAGGACTATGTGGAAAGACAGGTGAAAGCACTGAACTTTTACTGTCACTGAAAAGTCAGGCAGAAGGAGAAATGGGAGCTCCTACATGGAGTGAGCTGAGAAGCAGGTGATTCACCCCCAGGCAGCCATGAGAGAGCTCTTTCCAATGTGAGAATCGGAACCTGTGTATGTGAAGTGCCCAAGTCCTGCCTGACTTATCTAAGAGATGTATGTCAGGACACTTGGGGACATCGTCCGCTGCTTCTGTTAGTAGAGAACTAGAATAGTATTTTGGGGAGCCAGGGGTATTTGAGCAGAGATGCTTGTTTGACATCCACCTCTGACTCCTGTCAGAATGTCAGAGCAATTCGTATGTCGGTAAGTTATAAGAAACGTCAAAAGGAGAAGATCAGAAGAGCCAACTGTGAGCCTGGCGTTGCATTGTTTCCTTAGCAGTGTGAAAATTTCATTGAAAAATATTAGTGTAGAATGTATTACCCCCCAAAGTGCCATCAGCACTTTAATCCTGGATGATATAAGAATATTTAACAACCGGTACAATGTAGACAATGATTAGTTAAAATGGACACAGGTCACAGTGTTAGAAAAGGGCCCTATAACATTTTGGAGTCCAGAACAGAGGCAGGGGTGAGCTGGTATGTATTTCATTATTTTAACAAACTCTACAGACAACATAAAATCTGATATATACCCATACCAGCGCTGCCTCTATCTACTACAACTGTTGACATCACCATTCACAGTGTAATGACTGGCAACCGGATGTGCTGCCTAACAACGGAAAGGAGCTTGCTTACTCATAATCACACATTCCTTTGCATCACTTTCTACATATATAGTCTATCTCACTCTTTTAGAGTGTTACCATTGGCTCATTATGGCTTCTTTATAAGAAGCTTTGATTCAAATGAAAATAATGTCAAAACAAACTCTGTTGCTTTCCAGAAAAATTCTAAGTTCGGCTGCCATATTTATCAAGGATACAAATGTGTGAATAATGGAATATGTTATCAAATGTTTAGTCGGATGCAGCTACTGCCACTACAAATAAAGCAACAACAAAAATTCATGTCAGAAATCTACACCAAAATTTATGAATGAAGAACACAGATTAAAACAACCTTAACCTCTAAAGAATATCGGTGTTAAGAGTTCACTTTCTTAGATTACTTAATTTTTGTGTCTCGTCCTACATATATGATACACTTTCTCAATTTCAACTGCATATAATTGTTATGTGATTGCTTCAGACAATTTATTGTTAAATACAGCCAACTTATTTTAAAATATATTAGCTCACCAAACTAATAGTGTCAAGTAATAGGTAAATAACTCTATCATAATTATATGTATGTTTCAGTGCTTATTGAATTTTCTTGAAGTTAAGCTTATACTTTTAAAAACTACTACATTAAACACTTCTGATTACTTTGAATTTAATAAAGTGCTATCTTAGTTACTTATTACTTGTTGTGACAAAATACCAGACATCCACAAATTAGGGGAGGAAAAGTTTATTTGAGCTCACAGTTTCAGAAGGTCACAGTCCATTCATGGCCACCAACAACAGTGGAACCACATGGCAGAGGCAGAGGTGGAGACAGCTCCTCATGGCATTGCAAGGAAACCAAGTGAAGGAGAAAGGGCGGAACCAGCGTATACTCTACCAGGTCTAGTGCCAGTGATCTGCCCACCCTTATTTCTAGGTTAAGCCCCAGGCATCTACCCCTTCCAGCCAGGCCCAAACTTCCCACACATGACTCCATAGGTATCCCACCGCATCTCAACGCATGAGGCTTTTGGGGGACACTCCAGGTCCAAACCACAGCAGTATATAAAATGTTATGCCATCTTAAGCTTTTTACATGATGTAAACTTTTTTAAAAGTACAATTAGTGCTTAACTATGTTGTAGAACTTTGAAAAGAAATTAAGTAACTTATTAAAAGAGAAATAGGATGGACAAAAAATTGGGATGAAACTTTTTCAAGACTAAGATGGAAATACAATTGTACTCTGAAGGAAGCAAAGAACATTAGAAATAGAAAGAGCTAATTGCCACAGGACTCCTAAATTTGGAGGAATAGAATACAGTTAGGATGTCCTTATCTTGTCTGCTTCTATGAGTTAGAATACAAGCAACAGAAAATCCAAATCAAAGCACCTTAAAAATTAAGTGAATACAGGTCAGTCGGAAAAGGAGTGAACTTCTTTGAAAGGGGTGGACACAAACCCTCACTAATTCCCCAATCCCATGGCTCTAATGTGTTACAGAATTTGGAATTCATGTATTAACAAAAAATGTTAAATTTCATATCATATGATTTTTTATCAAAATAAAAAAATTAGGTAAATGTATTGACTCGTATAACTAAAAAATAACATGGAGGCCATTGTATTGTTCTACATGGCTTTAGCTACCTGTATATTATTAAATATGTTGTTTCTGTTGTCTTTTCAGCCTCATATCTGCAAAATTAATTTTACTTTAAAGATGATTTTCTTTTTTTGAGATCTAGATTCTCAACTCACTATATAGCACAGGCAGGCCTCCCCTACATGCCAATCCTCCTGCCTCAGCCTCCCAAGTTCTGGGATTACAGACGTGGGCCCCCATGCTCAGTTTGTGTGGTGCTGGGGAATCGAACCCAGGGCTTGAGCTTGCTAGGCAAGGACTCTAACTGCTGAGTTACAGATTCTGCTCTCAAAGATGACTTTTCTTGTAATTACATAATGACTAAAAGTGGATTGAGGAATGCCTGCTTCCTAGACTACATTTGTACTGTGAGATTTACTTAGCATTCCTAGAAAATGACTCAAGATTAACTTTTTTTTTTCTGGTTGACACCACATGCCCGCTTCCTTGGTGAGTACATTGAATTTGGTAATGTAAAATGATTTGGGATAGAGTACACTCCACAATCAGACCTTTTCCTGACACCACATGAATTCATCACTAAAAACTCCACCATCACCATCAAAACAAACAAATAAACAAACAAAAAACCCGTGATACTATTAGAAAGAAGGGATGGATGCAGGGAAAGTAGCGAAAAGAAAAAGAAAAACCTGCCCAGCATGGCAGAGAGACCTAGGAATGCTGGGAGCAAAATGAGCAAAGTAAATAAACGTATTAATATCACAGTGACTAGTTCTACCCACCCATGACTTTCAGATTCTTATGCTACTATGAAAGCCATTTTATAGAAGATGCATAGAAAACAAAATCAGCCAGAACATGTAAACATGAAATTTAGCAGTGGACTGCATATTATGTGGTACAAAGATAACCTCTATCACTACTGATTTTTAGTTGCAGATAATTACAAGAATAAAGTAATTAGATATTATATCTTAAATACAGGAATTATGAGTATTTATATAGGATTTATTGTTAAATATGTAAATTAATACAAAAATTAATAGTTAATAACTACCCTTCCAGAACAGCATATTTTGTGCTGGTTATAACAATAAGTGGAATAATTAGCATTTCCTGTATGCAATATTGTGCCAACAGGAAAATTCACGTGGTGGAAAATGGAATTTAAGGTCTTTCATTTAGATAATAGTTCTAGAAAATTCTGAAGATTTTTAATTGGAATGCATTTAAAACTGCAGTTTTCAAGATATACAAATTTGTGATAAAAGTAAAAAATTTTAGTACATTTTAAGTAGATTAAAGAACAAAATGCATCTGAACTCATAGATATGTTACAGAAAATAGTTTCATTTGAAAGGATTATGATATGTATCTGACAGTTTCAGCAAAATTTGGAGAGTTTCTATTTTTTAAAAGATTAGAGAAAAACTGAGGACAAAATATTTACACAACTTTTATGCAAAAATTTTGAGTATAAACTAGTAAGAATAGTACAAACGAAACCAAATTCATAAATTATAAATATACCCTCTTGTCTTATGGAACAATGAGACAGAAGACCAACTTTGAATTTGTTTAAAATCTAGATAGAAACCATTTAAAATGTTTTGTCAAGTAAAGAGAATCTTCTGGGGTTTAGCTATGTTGAAATGACTTAAGTTATGTAAGATTAGTGGTAACTTCACCTAAGGCAAATCTATATCCTGGATATATTTGTGATGGGCTATTTAACTTGAGTGAAAAAAAAATTTTAAAGGTTGCTACTACATTTGTGGAAAACACAACAGTTCCATAAATATGTACAGTGCCTTTGAGATTTAATAGTAATGGCATTTCATAAAAACAAAACAAAACAAAAAAAAAAATCCCTTTCAATGCTTTCCCTAGCATCCACTCTTTATCTGAATGAATTCATGCATCCGCAACACATTAAAAATGTTTAAAATCATTGAAGTAACAAGTTTAAAATAGTAAGCATGTCTGTAAATCGAAATACCTCATTTTTATGCATCATTGTGTGTTATTAATCATAATTGGTTTCTGGGACTGTTGAAATATTTGATGTCAAATATTCTTAAATAATATTTTCTCGTTTTTAAAAGCTCAAATACCACCTATGTGCATGCATTTTTTAAAAAAGTCTTCTTTCAATGACACTGATGAAAACGTTGTGCCATTCAAACTTATCTGAGCCTCTGCTTGCTAGCACCCCCAATCTCTATGTAAATCCCCAAGAGACCTCGGTACCTAGATTCCAGCACGCCCCTCCTGTGAATGCCGGCTCTTTCAGTCCTGCCTTATTATCGGTGATGATGATGGAGGAGCTGGGAAGAAGAGGGAGAGCTGAGGGGATAACTACCATATTTTACATCTTACCCCCCTCCACTCACCCAGCATCGTCTGTAGCTTGCCACCAGGTGAAGGGACAAAGCCTGAATTCCTGGAAGGTGACAACAAGAAACATATCCTGATATAAGCCAATATTCAGGCAGAACATTTCCCACCTTTGAAATCGTGCAGCGCGTAGCGTAACTGATGAGAAAACATGCAGTTGCCAGAATTGTCGTGTCCACCGAAGTACGCACAATAGAGAAGAAAAATCTTCATGTCATCGTGAGGGAAATGGAATTTGTTTAAAATTCATTCTGGATAATTATGCGATAAAAGAACATCAAAATGATTCTTAAATTTAAAACACATCGCCCCCAAAGTAAAAAATTTAGGGGTAGAGGCTATAGTAATTGAAGAATAGTGTGAAATTACTGCTTATGCTCAGAGGTTACATGTCTCAAATTCATATTTAGTTTAAATATAAATATATAATGTGTGTATCCTATATTAATATAATACATTCATGTGCCACATGACATTCCAATTACCACCAGACTGCATATATGACAGTAGTCCCATAAAGTTATAAGAAAACTGAAAAATTCCTACCCTCTAGTGATATTGTTACTATCACAATGTTATAGTGCGGCACCTTGTTCACTCTCATGGGGCTCACATTGGTGATGATGCTGGTGTACACAAACATATTAGTTGCTAGAAATTTAAAAATGTAGCACATACAATTACATACAGTACAAATAACCCACGGCTGCATCTCTGGTACTATATACTATTGCCTACTTTTATCATTATCTTGGAACATACCTTTACATATTACCAAAGTTTACTGTAACACATTATGTTGTGTTGAACCTCATGTTTACTATGTCTCTTGATCAGATCAAGAGGCCACATCAAGAGGTCAATCTACACCATCTGGATTTGTATAAACGCAATGTGGACAAAAACTGACTAATGGCACTTTCATAGTACATCCCTATTCTTATGTAGATGCAGTACTGTATAATCATTGTAAGAAGTTAGTCATATCCTCTAAAAGAACCCTTTGCTTTGTTTAGATTCTATTTAAAAACTTTGCAGGGTTTCAACAGCGGACTGTATATTCTCTGGAAGGGCTAACACAAGAGTGAAAGAAACTATATTTTATAACTTCAGACCTGTACCCAACTACCAGATCATGCCTTCTATAAAAAAAAATCAATTGATAGTTTTTACAAATTCTAAAGTTAACTTGAAAATTTCAAAATTGTGTTTTCATTTTGGAAGGGTTAATTTGTTTAATATTAATGAGTAAGGTAAACTAAAATTTTATTAACTCTTTTGTTCTAGATATTTTCATTTTTACTAGGTTAGAAATAGCAAAAATAAAAAGAAATACCTTGTATTTCTTTTTCTGAAAAAAATCTTAAAGATACATACACTTATACAAATTTTGTTTCTGAGCATAGCTTATTGGAGAGAATGTGGTAGGCAGCTTCCAGGATGAGCACCTGTCCCCTGGATCGGCCTGCAGTCTATGATTGCCTCAGCAAATGTGGGCTCAACTCTTGATTCACTTCTGATGAAGGTGATATGGCAAAAGTGATGAGATGTTCCTTTTAAGATGAAGTTTTTAGAGACAATAAGTTCCACATGATTTGCTTTGTTTTACAGTGTCCCAGATTACTTGCTCTGGAGTGGCCCCTGGACAGGCCATTGTGACTAGGAATCTCAGAAGCAGATGTCCCCAGTTGAGCCTTTAGATAAGATTGCAATCCATGAACACCTCGACTATGATCCAATGGAAAGCCTTAATCCCTATCCCACCCAAATTGTGCAATAAAAAATGTTTGTTGGGGAAAAATGAGACACTAGGTTGTAGATGAATCTGTTGTGTGTAGTCATTGATAATTAATAAAGGAGAAAAGGAAAGGCCAAGGATTTTATTTTAATATAGTGTTAAGATCATGGGCCTAGCAGTCTTTTTCTAATAACGAAAAACATTTCATTCAAATAATATATGTTTTTCTTTATCAAAGTAGCATCTTGACCAAAATACCAAGAATATACGAAGTGTAAAAATCATTCTCCAAACTCCCTTAAGCACACAACCCTCTTCTAAATTAATCATGAAGTACTTTTCTGGATATTTTTCTGCACTTACAGGTTCATATATGGTGTTTTATTTTGCAGATAACATGGGGTAGTCTGCAATATTTTTAATATTAAAATGTCCTAAAGATTCTCAGAAAGCTGCATATAGAAATCAAACTTACTTTTTAACTATTTCTCCATTTTATTGATGCATATATGAAATACATAATGTTTACATTGAGCTTGAGTATGTTATGCACATGTATATCACATCACCATTACAGTTCCTTCACGTCCCCGTTTTTGGTCCTCCTCCCACCCCCCCCCCACCCCCCCACCCCCTACCCCTGTCTCCTTAACTTCCACTACTGCACTCATTGGGTTCTATAGAATGCCTGTATTCTGAGATTTCCAATTCAGAGAAACCATTCAATGTTCATCATATTTAATCATCCGTGTCTGACTCACTCATCACTCACCCTACAATGGGCTGCCCTGGCCATATCTTGATGCTTCCACTCTGGCAACAGCAGAGCCCTTTATTGAGATGATTTGCTGAAAGTTCTTTTTTTTCTGTATCTTACTATATCTTTGTTAAGATTCTTTAACATGGCCTCACCCATGAGTTCACATAAGAAAAGAACTATAACAATAAAATCTGTAAGGCTAGAAAACATGAGAATGAAAAAGAGAGAAGTTAAATTTCAAATTCCTTAGCTGAGTACTGATAGGTAAACGTTTGTACATACAAAAGACATTCAGGTTATCATTACATCAATCAGTTTTCTTAGGATAAACTTGCATCAAAGGCCAACTAAATGAATTGCTACATTAAATAAACTTAAATCCATATCGCAAAAGTGTATTACACATAAAAATAGATATAATGGCATACTTAGTTATTTCAGAATTTTTTAACTTTCATAAATTATTACTCACATTTCACTAGTCAGTAACATTTTGCCTGTCTATCCAAAACTTCAAGCATACATATTTTTAATAAAAATATTATACTAGTTACCCATATTGAACATAATTATTATGTTTTGCAAACTAATATACTATTAAAAATAATAATTATGGGGGGAGTTTCACAGATTTTATAAGACAGCTGGTATTGTTTCAGAAGGATACCTATCAAATGATTCAAGTACCAATCTATTTTTTTGTTATATTTTCTACTTAAATGCTTCCTTTCCATGTTCTTTGGTATGGCTTCTCTCTCTGTCTCTCTCAAAATTTCCTTCAAGTGTTTTCTGCAATGCTAGTGGTCGCAGATCTCTTTAGGAATTCTTAGTCATGAAAAAATTTTACTTCTCCTTCAATTTTTAGAGATAATTTTGCAGGATTCTACAACTTGTGTGACACTTGCTGTCTTTTAAAGCTTGAAAGATTTTGCTCCAGGCTGTCCTGACCTTTAAAGTTTGCATTGAGAAATGTGCCATAATTCGAATGGGTTTGTCTTGACAGAATAGTGTCTGTTTTTCTCTTGCTGCTTTTAATATTCTCTCTTTATGTTGTATTTCTGAGGTTTTGATTATGATGTGTTGTGGCGAGTCTCATTGCTGGTTAAGAATATGAGATACCACAGAGTAGAAGGCAAAGCTTTAGAAGACATTCATTCCTGGGACAAATTTGATGACAGTTGTAAAGCCTTGTTAGGTAGTAGTATTATATCTATTTTCAAGATTTTAATAATTGTATTTTTATTTATTTAAAAACACACTATTGTTTCTAGGAAATATATACTGGTACTTAGGAATCAAGCAAAAAAAATGTTTGGACATTATTTTCAAATGGTTCTTAAAAGGTAGATAGGTGAATAGATACAAAGAGAAGAGAGATAAAGTTAATAGGACCAATATATAAACACTCATCAGTCTGGGTTAAGCATGTGTATTAGTATCCATATAATTCTTAACAATTTCACATTTTAAAATCACATAAAAATATAATTTACCTAAAAAGGAATGTTTAGAGGATGTTTAGATTTGTTTCGCATTATACTTATAATTTATATTCTTTGAAAATAGATTTTTTTCTCCGAGTTTTTGCTCATAGTTCTGTCTCTTCATTAGTTCAATATGAACTCTGGCCATTTAATTTCCCAAGGAACTTGAGAGTGCTCTTTCTTACAGTTAAACTTTCATTCAGTACTCTGATTACTCTGGTCTATTATTTATAGTTTCAAACTGCAGCAAACCACAAAGCAGCACAAAATTAATTGAAAACTGTTCAGAATTAGGAGACTAGGCTATGAGTCTGGAGGCATGAATTCTATTCTTGTATTAGAATATTAAGCAATGTACATTATTTCAGCTTCCCTCATATGAATACTATGATTTTCTCATTCATGAATTACTTTACAAAACTATAAACACACATTTATTTAAAAATTATCATTACATTCATGGAACTTGTTAGGGAATAGAGAATAACACTCTTTCCAGAAGGAAAGTATGATATAGACACACAGGTGTATACTTCAGCGAAAAAGTGACAACAAAAATGGAAGGCCTTTCTATTCCACTCATTGATGATATTTCTTTGAAAACTGTTTTTTCTCCATTTTATTGATATGTATAAGCTCAAAATTTAAAGTTTACAATGAAGTTGGGCATTTTGTGCACATACGTATCTTGTCAAGGTGACAAGGACTTTCCCACTCTTCTTTTGACCCTCCTCCTTCCCACCCCTCCCTACCTTCCCACCCTACCCCCCTGGTTTTAATACAGAGTAAAACTCAGAAAATAATTCAGGAGAAACAATTCATTCTTTCTTGGTTTCAACTTTCATTCCTGGTTCAAACAGGAAAAATGTAAACCAGAAATGATTTGCTCAATATTGTTAATTAAAACATTCTGTGCTTGGAAGTTACATTGCCAGAGACCAAAAATAGCAATAGATAAAGAGAATATTTTCAGAAATGTAGAGTTTATTAACTAAAAGTACAAAGCAGAAATTTTGACATAGTTTTGAAGATAAGTAGGTCACAGTGTTTAAAACTGTAATTATAGTTTCAAATAGGAGTGTAATGGCTTATGTATAAAAGTTACTTCAAGAAGTGTTGTACTTCACAACAAAATATGATGTGGATATTACAGTGTTTAAAAAAATAGTCACTGCTCCTGAAGTCCTTGTCATTTTCTCATAGTCTTATTAGTTAAGTCTTATTTAATATCACAGTAGTAAAAATTTCATCCATTTTTAAACTCAATTTAATAAATCAACCATGTGTTGGTATTTTATACTGTGGTATTTAACAACCTTAATGTTTTGACCACTAAATTAAAAGAAGCCTCAGTCAAAGCCTTCAATGGAAGAGTTACATCACCTGCATGAACCTCCTGTGTTGAAGTATCAGGTCTTGAAATAGAAGAAAAATATACAAGGCTGCCTACAAATATTATGAACAACTGTTTTATACTGGGGTGAGGTAATGGCTACAGAGCTGTGTTTAATCTGAATATTATTGGATAGAAGAGATTCAGATAATAGATTCCAAACTTAAATTTCTAAAGGTATTAAGTACCTTTCAATTACCTTTCCATTCTCTTATTAGAAGATAATAGTTTTATTAGTGTGTGAAGTTGCTATTTCACAAAATGAGTGCCTGGAGGCAGTATCGTCATGACATTTCTTTGTGAACAGTAGGGTTTCTGTTTCATCTGTGCTGCCAAGAATTTGTGATGGAATAACTTCAATTTCTTGCTAACGCCTTTTGGCATGTATCAGTAAAAGCAGATATTAGAAAAATGACGGACTGAATAAAAATACAGGGTGAGTCCAAAGTACTGTTAACTGAACATATATGCAGAATATAACTATTACTTTAGCCATAGTTATATCAGGTTCTCATCAAATAATCTCTGGAAGATGGGTGCTGCTTGATAGAGTTCCTCCTGTATAAATCAACTGCTTAGCAAAAATTATCCGTAGTATTTATGTAATAGTATTTTAAACTCAAAATTTCGCTCTGTTGTCATGGCTACTGCCTTGATTCAAACGACTGCTGCCTCTTCTTTGGAGTAATGCAAAGTCTTTGTTAATCTGCCTGCATCGCTTCTTGCTCACTTCGCGTTCATTTTCCACATAGCACTGGAGCAAGCCTTGTGTGACTGTGGACTGCCCTCCAGATTAAGTCCCATTGTGCACAATCTGGTCAGAACCTGCTCCTGCAGCTTTGCCTGGTCCTGCTCTGTTTCTCTTGTCCTTTCCGATTTGTCTTCAAGCCAGCGTAGGGCTCACCTGGAGAGTCGCCTTCCAGACAAGCTTCCTCTCTGACTGTCTCAATACATGTTGCCTTTGTGATGTTCATCGCTATCGTTATATGCTCCTGTGTTTTTATTTTCCCAATGAAAATATGAACTCTGTGATTATAAGGATATTTGTCCCCAGGAGAACACTTGGCATAAAAAGGGAGCTCAATTCACCTTTGTTTTATGAATGGATCTTCAAAATTGGTATCATTCGTTTTCTTCTGGCTAGGAACTCCGATTTTGGAGAAACTTTGCAGTTTTATGAAATGTATCTTGGTTGTAGAACAACGAGGAATTTCTTTAAGATAGACTTCACTAGTTTTTAGTTTAAATCATTTAATGATTATATTTTATTACTTTTATAAACTTTTTAATAAGTACAATTATGTTTTATGAGTTGACTGGCAAAACATCAGGATGCCTGCTTTGTGTCCAAGTCTAACAATGATAGAAATGCTACTCCTCTGATGTTTTGACATATGGAGGTGTTATTTTTCCCTAAGCATTTATGTAATGCAGATTTTGATCATTGTTGAATTTGCGGACAACCCTTAATTGAGAGAGGAGGTGGCAAAAGACTGTGTCTTTCTTCATTGGAATGGAATCGTTGTACCCATCCTCTTGTTTAAACTGTTGAATAGGCATGCCACCCAGGTCTTCCAGGAAATGACAAGACATGACTCAGATTCTAATCATGCTCTGACTATCTATTTTCCATTTTAATGATAGGTTCCGATACAAACAAAATTGCACAAACCTCCCTCAGGTAAATTAAGCATTGCATGTTTAGCAGAGGTATTCGCTAGACTTAGCATGCAATCCAGAAGAAACCTGTAAGGTCTATATCTACATTCCCAATACCTGGCTTAAAAACTTGGTGATGAATGAAAAAGGAACAGATGAATGAGTAATACAGTCAAGAATTGACCAGCCTCCATATTGTCAGCCCATTGATGAATAAAAAGATAGCTGTCTAAATTAGCTAAATTTTTAAAAAACCAAAATTTCCATTAATTTATTCATCAATATTCATCAAATGCCTTCTCCTGTGAGAGGCAATACAGACACAATGATGGGAAAACAGAAAAAATGAAGCTTGTTTTCATGGAACTTAAGATCATCTAGGGGACAACTGTGATAGGACAATCACCCTCCTGTGTTCTTACGAACTATAATTAGTAAGTTTAAAGAAACTGATAGAGTATATGGCAACAACACATGATTTATCCTGAAGATTTTGAGAAGGCTCTGGTGAGAATATGAGCTTTAAATTGAGACAAAAAAATAGTGATAAATTACAATGATTTTAGAGATCATTGTATTCTCAGGAAGGAAAGAACATGAACACAAATCTGACATAGAAGGTAAAACAGCATATTTTTTTAAAAATGGAAAAACAACATTGTGGCAAGAGATGAAGGAAATTGATCCAGATGACACTGGAAAACTAGCTAAGAGATAGGCCATGGGCTGAGGGACCTTATGATGCTAATGCACCCTGGTATGTTATGAAACTAGACACCAAGATTAGATTTATTGCAACAACCTGGAAATCTTAGTCTAATGTAGGTCTTCTACCAAAGGCTTAGAACCTTTCTCAGGTATACTAGAAGTGAAAGGGAGCTCACTAATGGCATCTGACTTCTTGATCCTACTTCATCCTACCACACCGATGAAGAGCTTTTACAATAAACCAGTGGAAGCCTGTATTAAAGTATATGCTTGATGTACATACGTAAACTAGAATATAATGCTTGCTATAATTACAAAGGTAGTAAAATTGAATTGTTTAATGATGCCATCAGTAATTACAATGAGATTCATAATATTAAGATCTTACCACAAAACATCATGTCATAAAGAACTTTTAAATTCTAAATAATAATTTAGAAGGATATTCTCTTTGTTATAGAAGCTAAAATTTTATGACTATATAGTTTAAGATGCTTAATGCATGAAAGCATTACATTCTACTATGATCTCAAAATCTCCTGTGACTTTGCAACTTGAGATTACCTACAAAATTAACCTCATTTAGGAGCATATTGAAAAGCCCAAATCTCAGCCCCAAGAGAGACCTACTAGATAAAATTATTTCTAGAATCATTCATTGTGTAGTCTATTTATGATGGAAATGATAAAAATGGTGATATAAGTACTGCAAAAGATCTTGAGCAAAGGAAGGTCCAGGAACTAGGGCAAATTTTGAATAAACAGAGTGAAGAGGTTTTGCATCAGATAGTAGTAACAAACTGGGAATCGTCTTGATTCCTTGTGCTACTCTTAACATTTTTTTAAAAAATTGCTGTCTTAAAGCAACACAAATGTACTATCATATAGTTTATAAGCAAAAAGCACAGCATACGTCTCAGTGGACTATAATTAAGATGACAGGAGAGCTGGGTTGCTCTCAGGAGGATCTGGTGGAAGAAATCGTTTTCAGCCTTTTCCAGCTCCTAGAACCGCCCTCAATCTGTACTTGTGGTTCCTTCCATTTCTAAGCCGAGTAGTAGGTGATCAAATGTTTCCCACATTGCATTTTCCGACACGAATACTGTTGCTTTCTTCGGTTTTAAAGACCCCTGTGATTACACCAGATCTAATGGAATAATGCAGAATATTCTCCAGTTTAAAGTTATCTGGTTGTCAATCTTAATTCCATCTGCAATCTTAATTCCCCCTTGTCATCTAATATAATATATTCACAAAGTTTGAGGGTCAGAACACAGAACTTTGGAAGCCATTAGTGTACTTACAACACTCTGTTGGGAGATATGTGTGCCACGGAATGGACAGAAGGAGAAAGTGTTTTACTAAGAGACAAGGAAAAGGCAGCTCCTGCAACAGGTAATAGGCCATGCTTGCATTAGACAGATGCTCAGTGAACTCTGCATTGTAGGGATTGACTGCCAATGAGACTATAAGCTGATTTTTATTGTAGTTTTTAATGTGGCACCTGAAGGAGGCTCATTTTCTGCATATTTTTCATTTGAACTTTAACGTATTTTGTCATACCAGAGCTTGAACCAAGAGCCTTGAGCCTATTAGGGAAGTGCTCTAACTCTGAACTATGTGCCTGGTTCTTATTTGCACAAGCTGGCCTCAAACTTGAGATCATCTAAGAGTCTGAGATTAAATCATGTGCCTGGAGACTTAACATTTAATGGAAAAAAAGTCTCTTTGAACTGAAGAAAGAGGGTAAGCGAAGGGAAGCCCATCAGGCTTCGAGAAAAGCCAAAAGAGGACAACAGCTGCAAGACAAAGGTCATTAGAAAGGACTCAGAGTTGAGCCAGGAGCAGCATCTCACAGCAAAAGAAGTTGGAGGGATCAGCTCCATCCCACCCACCACCCGTTACAGGAGACCAGGAGGGGCTCCTTGAGAACAACTCAACGCGACAAACATAATCTTTCATCTAGCAAATTCAGATGGAATTTCTTGTATGGCTTAGGCTCCAAGAAGACTAACGGCAAATAAGATATGCTCCAACCTTCAAACTGCTTCCAATCTAGAGAAGAAACTGACAAGCAAACGCCTGTCATCATACCACAAAATATACAGAAAGAGACGTACAGGGAACACCTGGGAGCACTAACCGAGTCTTCTCAAACACAGAGCACATGCCATGGATGCCTTCCCACGCGTGATGCTTCAGGTACACGTCAGAGGGTGGTGAAGAGTGCACGTACACAAGGCATGCATTTCAGAGCCGCAATGTACAAATATGAAATGCTAATACGGAGACTCAGACTTGTTCCCCTTTCATTCTGTTACCCAATAACACTTTTCTCACTCACTTACAATGGTGCGAGGTTTCTCTTATAAAAACAAATGACATCTGTCTCAATTACTTACTCACCACTGAGACAGAATATTCAACATCCACACTTAAGGGAAAAATGATTTATGTTACCACACAGTTTCAGAAGATCTCACACAGTCCATTGACGGGTGGCCATCAAGGATGGAAACACATGTTAGAGGTCTAATTGGAGAAAATATTTTCATGACAAGGCAGACAGAAAGCGGTGTGAGAGAGGAGGCAGGAGCTGCACTTCAAGTACTGTCCCAGTCACTCCCCCAGGGTTCTGCCCTTCTGACGAGGCTCCACATCTCCACAGCACGTTGTTCCCTAGGCGTGTCACTGCATCCAAGTGCAGGAGGCTTTGGGGGGACATTTCAGATCCAAAGCATCATGGCATCTGATCACATCCACTCCTGTCACCTGGGAGGTCTGCATGCATCATTATCACTCCTGCTTTTCACTTAGGTCTTCAATTTTTCTGCCTCCCCGCTTCCCTGTTCTCTGTGTTCAGACAAGCTCGCTCCTGCCTTCCACTGTAACTGTGTCGCAATGTCCCTCGTAACCTCACTTCCTACTCCACGTATGCTTTCCTCTGTCTACTTCGCTGTCAAATGTCTTGAAAGGACGCTCTCTCCTGGCTTTCTCTATTCCCTACTGTCTTGTGCAGCTCCAATGTAGCTCCCTGAATTCCAAATGCCCCTGCAAATGAACAAAAACTGTGTGGTTTTGTTTGTTTGTTTGTTTTTTACCATTGTTGGTTTCACAACTTTTTGTTGATACCAACTGGACATTTTCAGACACCGCTGATCGGGCTGCTTGCTTCTTTCTGGGACTGCTCTCCTCCTCTTTTCTGCAATAACAAAGTCTGATCGCCTCCGCCTCTTTGACCGAGGCATCATCTCATGAAGCTTCCTCCTCTTCTACCTCTTCAACATGAATCGTTTTCCCATGTATATTTGTTGATATTTTGCTATCATCTGAATGTTCTTGTCCTCCTCAGACTCATTTGCGGAAACCAATCCTCAACGTACTGATATTAGCAATTTGAGAGGTAATTCCATCATTAGGCTCCTGCTCTTCTGAGCGGGATTAGTGGCTTTATCATATTGCTCAGAGGAAGCTTACTCACTCTTCTGTCATGAGAGAAGCCTGCAAGATGGCACAGTTATAAGGAAAAGAGACTCTCGCCAGCATCAAATCTGCGGACGCCTTGATTGATGAGCAGTACATTTGTGTTGTATGTAAAATTTCTAGTCTATGGTGTATTTTTATAGAAAAGTGAGAGTACTGAGACAAATTTTTTTGAAAATTCATTTCATGAGGTGAATACTTTTGTAAAGAATATTTGAGAGTTTGCCGTGGAGATTAGTACTATGGCATATCATTAGCTTGCATGACGTGCTGTGTTTAATCCCCAGTATGCATATTTATATATGCATATGTGCATGTGTGTGTTTGAAATATGTCTCAGAATTCACTCTAATAAAATTTAACCTACGCAAATTTGCTGTCATTGTTATTAAGAAAATAAGTAAAGCCTGCAGGAGGTATAAATAGCTTTGTTATATAAGGAATCATATATGAGAAGTATGGTGGCTTGTGCTTGCCGCCTGCACATTACCTCCCAAACGTTTCTCTAACTGGTATTCCATGAACAGAAAAATATTCAACTTCACTTGAAAAGTTATGTAAATAGAAGCATAGGAAAGAGACAACGCGGTGGAGAGGAGGGAGTAGAAAGTGAGAAAAGTTTTCAACTTCATCTCAAAATATTTAGTGAGTGGCGTAAGAGTGATCATGAGTAATAAAATAAGAATATTTAAATGCAACTTTCATTTGTGGTTTTTTCAGTTACTGGCAATTTTTACAAGAAAAAAATCAAATTATCAACATCAAATAAACTGGTCATCCCTATTTCCTTTGAAATGACTAGTGCTAATTTTTTCTAAATAGAAACCATCCTTTTAATAAATTAGGAATATTTCCCTGATGTTGAGAAATATTTTGATTTCAAAGCTGGATTGAAACTCTCTGCCCACACAAAGAGTAGTTTTGAAATGATAGTTCATCTTCTTAAGAAGAAAAAAAATTCTTGTGTTGAGCTAGCCAAAACAAAAATTTTCAGATTGAATAGATTAAATGGTTCAAGACCACTGGAACTCAGAGTGCCCTATTCAGGGAATCACGCATGGGTCTTTGGAGTCCTTGGAGTTGGCGACACAGCAGTAGTGAAATGGTCATAGTTACGACATAGATGTTATTAAAATTTAATTGTCTAAACACAACCCTGTCAGGGGAGATTAAATAGCTATGTATACATTAGTGTTTAATATTTGTCCTTAAGTCAACAAAAAGCACAATCTGACTAGAGACAGACAGTACGGTGGCTAATCAATGCACTCTCCAAAATGTGTCAAGAAATGCATCACATTTGTTTTGTAAAAGCCATCATTGTAAATGATCCATATAATCTCTACACTTCGGGAAAACATTTTCTAAGTTGCCTCCCTAAGGTTTCTCTCTTGTAATTTACAGTGGAGTCAAATTTTAGGCGAGGGCTTAATTATAGAGTCAACTTTAATTTGAAAAATTATACATAGCCTACATGGACTTTGCAAATCTCTTACATTACATTTTAAATATAGTGCGTGGTATTTCTAAGTCACATTTAAATGAATCATCTCTAGACTCCAAGTTTAGGATCACATTTTAAAAAGTTTATTTTCAAGCATGAGTATTACAAAGAAACGAAAATGATGCTTTTGTCATGATAGGCCCAGGAATGAGGAAACAATAAGAAATAGTTGTTCTTTTTGCATATGTTTTGCAGTATTTTTGTTTGCTCGCTAAGGTTGCCATAACAAAGAACCATACACTGGGTGGCTTAAATAATGAAAATTTGCTATAAAAATGAAAACTTTAGAAAAACTTCTCTCTGAAGCCTTTCTCTTTGACTCATACATAACTGTCCTCTTACATAGTCAACGTATGTAACTCTCAGTCCGAACTCTAAGCTACAGTTCTTAATGTGGGACAAAGGGGAGAGCGTTATTTTACCTCTCCAGAGACATTTGTCTGTCCCTCAAGAAACATTTGAAGACATTTTCAAGAACTATGATCAAGTGAGGAAACATTGCTGCTATTAGTAACTAAAGGTACAGATGATGCTAAGCATTCTGCACTAAAAAAGGTCAGCCGAGAATTTCCCAGTTCAAATTGTTCCTGGTACCAATGTCAAGAAACCATTACCAGGCAAGCCAAAGACGCCGTAAGTTTGCAGACAGGCTCAATGGTGGTGAGGCGCCAATCAGCTGAATCATGATTCTGGCTTCATTTCTTGCCTTAATTTCCTAGTACAGATTTTCATCTTTGGACAGTAGTGAAGATTTTCTTTTCCCTTGTTTAAATTCTTATACAGCGTCAGAGCAAGTGCTGTGAATTCTCCCCGAGCTCCAAGCTGTTTCAGGTTGGTGGGGGACAGGACTCTGTTATGTGAAGAGACCTGTTCCTTTCCTGTCAGTCATTGGCCCATTCAAGAGAAATACTAAACAAAACTGCAAACCTATGGGTCAGTGTGTACTATATGCCTTATTAACTTTTCCCATTCTCTAAGTTAAAACTTCATATATGGTTTAAAATTAATGGTCATACAATTTGTTCTGAAGGTTTCAAATTTTTAAGATCTATGATACCTAATGGAATCATGTTTAAAATTTGTTGAGACAAAAGGAAAAATCAGAATGCACAACATCACTATGATTAAAAAACTGTGGTAGCTTATCCAAATGTTCATCACACATAAAATTTATATGCCTCCATTTTGTGTGGCCAAAAAGTGTGTGCTGGATATTTAAGAAAGTATTGGATGTCATTCCAGATTTTGGAGACTCTCAAGTGTTCCTGATGAGCCAAATGAGAATTGACTCCACCAAATCTCTGCCATGCAGACTAGGGACATCTCCTAATCCATTCAAGGTGACACAACACTTTCAAACACATAAACTGAATTTTAGAATAATTCAGACAAATATTTTTCATTTTTTGGTTTACAGATTGCTTTTCTAAACATGAGATCAGAACTACAAATCATAAAGTGCTGATATGTTTGATAACATAAAAACCAACATACTTGCCACGCTAGAAATGTCAAAAATAAAAGGAAAATGCTAATAAGAGCATGGGACATTGCCTGGTACATATATGTGACAGTTAATAAAGTGCCTTTATAAATCAATAAGAGTAGGAATGAATAGTGTTATTACTTAGTGATACAGAGAAGCTTTGGGAAAAAAAAAATTCAGTTTGGGAGAAAAAACAAAAAAGTTATTCTGAGAATGGTAGATTTGAGTTGCCTTTATAGCATTCAAGAAACATTAGGTAGATGGTTGTACATCATATCTGAACAACCAAAAGAACATTCAAAACCTGGCTGGGTGGTACAGGCCTGTAATCCCAACACTGGGAGGCTGAGGCAGGAGGATCACAAGTCCAAGAACAGTTTGGGCAACCTAACAACTTAGTGAGAGCCTATCTTGAAATAATAAATTAATAAATAAATAGTAAACCTTTTACTATTCATTTTACTATTAACTGACATATTCAGACTTTATTATGCCATGAAAATCTTGATATGTTCTTTTTCAGAAAACGTTTCCATCCACATCTCTTAACACTTCAGACTGCTCATGACTGTTTGTTATAACAAAAGATGTGGTAGATAGTTCTGTATTCCTTCTGGTTTTGGAAGTATATAATACATTACAGTATTAGTACTTTAATTGTCATGCATCTTCACCTGAGAAAGGGAAAAAGTTTATAATTATCAGAAACTTGGTTTTGAATCATTTGTATTGATTTTTAATCCATTCAGCATCAAAAACACAGAAAAGTGGTTTGAACTCACAGATTCCTGTTAAACACATTTTTTTCTGAAGAAAAATGAGATTGTAAAGAAAATAACTAGCGTGCTTGTTAGTAGACCTCCAAAAATGTACATTATCTGCCTAGATACATCAGAAAATAAACTAGACTTAGATTAGTAATAACAAATATATCAGTAAATTGTAATAAATATATCACCCCGATATATGATATTAATAATAGGGGAAAGTTTTGCAGGAAGCAGAGAGAATGGGTAAAGCTAAAAGTGCTCTGAAAATGAAACATGTTTGAAAGAAACCGTGTGTGGGAAAGCAAACACACATCACTTTACTGATGTGTATACAGTGGCTCTGAGAGCTGCAATTAATTGCTCTTGTTCCCTGCCCAGGGATGTGATCTCATTACCATACTCTTATAAGGTCAATCTGTCACAAACGCTCTTGCTGCACCTTCTAAAGGTCTTCCTGAGCACCTCCTGGCACGCTGTCAGGTGGCATTAGGTCAGCCGTCCTGGTGTCTTTCTAGCCTTTTCTCTAGTTCAGCTGCATAAGCAGGTGCACATTCAGAAGCTGCCATCCTTGATGTTGGAGTGACAGGTACAGGTGCATAAGACGATTCACAAAGCTGGGTCCAAGGTGGGGACCAACGCCAGCTGCCACTGTGGCTGAGCAGCAGCAGCAATAGCAGTGGGACTTGATTCCTGAGTTGAAGATGAAGCTGGCATGCCCATGATATTCAAGAAACTTTCCTCAGTCTGATGATCCTGTTTGAGTCAGTCTCCTCATTAAAATTTTGTCTGCAGAAAATACCTTTTATAACAATGTCAAAAATGCATGATTCACATTGAGTGTTTTTACTGCAAAGATCTGGCCACCTCCAAAGGCTCTAATCCCTGTGCTAGGCTGAACTGTGAAACAACACCCTGAGTGAACCTGTGCTTGCCACCTACCTCGCGTCAAAGACTCCGGCTGCTTCCCGGTGTTCCAAGAATGACTGACATGAGAGAGCTGGATCGGTTCTTGGGACAGAGGGAGTGTGTTTATATAATGATCAGGACACAGCTGATTTTCAGTCTATGTTGTAATTTGTTTATATAAAATTAATATAAAAAACATCAAGCACATTTTTTTTGGTGCTGACAGTGCCAGGGTTGATCTCTGTATTCCACATATCACTTTAAGGGTTTTATTTTATTATTATTTTTAAATCTGAAATATGCTGAGAATTTTGCTGGGGGAAGGAAAAAAGCTGGGGTTACTCAGCAGACAAGGATGGTAGTCATAACCAAGATGGCTACAGGCAGGCCAACCTAGATGCCTAGGCCCCATGAGCCAGCAGCACATTGTCCATGCCCTCAGAAGGTTCATCACTGCTCAAATTATCTTTTAAATTTCAGGCAGGAAGTCAGGTGAAAGAGGAGCTATTTCATTATCTGGAGATTCAAGCCAAGGCCAGAGCCTTCCAGGAAGAAGCTGTAACAACGTTTCTTCTTCTTGCCTTTATTTGGTTGAAGATGCCAGCTGCTCTGGGCACCCAGGAAAGGTACTCACTCCTTACTTTCTGGCCAATAAGTCAATAGCACACCACTCAAAGCTCTGCCCTGGGTGACCCCAGGTTAAGCTGAAAACACCCATGGCTTCCTGCCAGGTTCTACCTACCAACAGCACATGGTTCCACAAGTATCCTACTGCATCCAAATACGTGAGATTTTGGGGCATACTAAAGATCCAAACAATAGCAAATCATTAGAAAAAAACTAAGCTCGGACACAGATTTTGGCATAATCTTTTGGTTACTATGTAGAATTCTAATGGAGAAAGAATACAGTATTCAAGAAAAGATGAATAACATAAGCAAGGATGCAAAACTAAGAAAACTGAAAATGAAATGGCAGGATATCAAAATGATGTTCATAAAGAGCACTAAAATATGAACCCATCAATAAATTCAACAGGGTTGTAAAAAGAATCAGTGAGTTTGAAAACAGGCCCATAGAAATAATTTAGTAAACAAATCTAAGGGTTGGAAGAGACATTAAAGAGCACACACAAGCTATAGGAATAGCATAGGGGCTCGAATACTTGCTTGCTTAGCTGAGCAAGAGCAATGCCCCAAGTTCAATTCCCAGCACTACATGAGCCAGGAGTGGTGGTGCATGCCTGTAATCCCAGCACTTGAGAAGCTGAAGCAGTAGGATTGCTTATAAACTCAAGGCCAGCCTGGGTTACACAGTGAGTTTACAGCTAGCCTGAATTACACAGAAAGACCTGTCTCAAAAACAAACAAACATACAAACAAACAAAAAATAGATGTTCTCTTATATCTACTCATTTGCCTTCTGAAGAACCAGATTGGATTACATTCTCGTTTTTTCTGGTGCAATGCTATGTATACAAACACTTACCTGATTCTTGCTTTGGTTTTTAGCACCATTACAAATAGAAATATGTAAATTTGACAGGACTAGCACAATTCAAACACCTTTAATCACTCAAATACTATTTGGTTATTAGGGAACAATGCAACAATTAAATTATATGAAGTTATGACTTAATTAAGAGAATTAGAATGAGATTCTACACTTTTACCCAGTATTCACATAACTTTTTGAACAATTTTTAAAAGCACGTTTGGATTACTCTTCTTTAAATAAACACCTTTCATTCTTCAGATCTTGTTTACACTGAACTACGTTGATCCTTTCTGGAATTGTGGATCAGTTGCCCAACACTGGAGCTAAAGGCTCTAACTTATGGCCTCATCTTTTGGACTCCAGTATTTCATTTCACTCGAGTCAGTGTTGATTTCAGCTCAGCTGTTCATGTTTAAGCACTTAGGCGACTTGCTTCCAAATATTTGGGATATTAAACTCTATTGAAGGTCAAGTTGGTAAGTGGAGTTTTTCGGTAAGCTGTATCAGAACAAGAGATCAAAAATTTCTTAAGTTTATTAAAAATGTCCTACTCTTTTCATACTAGCTGATATTTAAGCTCTTATCTTGTATACATATCATATATTTGAAATTCTGTACTGTATAGAGTTGGTTAACCAGAGATCACACCTACCTCCAAGGAATAATCAGGTTATACCTGTTATAGTAGAATCTCTTTGGAAGTATAAGAAAAAAATTCTGTCAGCTAAGGTTTTTGAACTGAGGCTTGACTTACAGTCTAGACACCAACACTTTTGAATATAGCCTAGATCCGTGTAATACACTGTCAGAGTTAAAATTATTAAGCTATATAACAAAAATAGATGAACAATATAAGCAGAGATAGATTTAGAAAGGATAGTTGAGAGTCACAGACACACACACACACACACACGCAAGTGTGTGCACATTTGATTTCAAAGGACAAGAGAAGCATATTTAATAAACATCAACCACATAATTTTCTGAGTTTGAAAAGCTGAAAAAGTCAAAAAACAAAATATGAAAAAGAACTGAAAAGTATAAAGAAAAGAAAAGAAAAGAAAAATGGCAAAGATCATACAAGGAGGAGATGTCCAGAAGAAAATCTTATAAGAATGGTGGAAAGTAAGATAAGGCCAACATCGTGGGTCTGATTACCTAGGCCAGGCTAAAAAGACATTAAACATTTGAATTTCAGAGGCTTTCATAAAATATTTCTCAATGGTTTTCCATATTATTAAAATACTGAGGTACCCTATTTTCGGCTTAAGAAATAAATGTTATTTCTTAAAATCTCCTGTACTGTCTCCCATAATCAAAACTTCTGCCTTCAGCAGAAGAAATTATCATACTAAATTTACTATTTATTATCAGGCATTCCTAGTACCCAATTACTCAGGCATAACTTAAATATCGGAGTCCTTATTAGATGTACAAATATTCCTCAACAGAATTTTCAATGTTACAAAATATATTATAAATTATTGAAACAAAAAATATGGCATAATGAAAGCAGAAACTTGAGCCTAGCTGTAATATCCCAGACAGTTTTTGTATCAGCTAGCATTATCTGGAACTAGCTTATAAAATCAGGCTTAAAGAGCAAAAGGTAAATATCAAAAATGGGAAGAAAATTTTACTGCTTGGAATATAGGGAATGGGGGAGCAGGATGAGTCAAATCAAAGACACTAAGCCTTGGCCTTGAGAGATTAGAATAATACTGTAGTATTAACAAGCTCCATGAGTCATGAGGGATAACTGGTTTCCTGGAATGTAGATATTGCTTTGAAGAATTTGGCCCGGTTACCCGCTTCCTCGTTCCTCATGTGCTGTCCTCCTAGGGTTCTGCCATTCCAGTCTTTGGGCCCTTCCCTTTGTTTCTTTGACATCTCCTGTATGGTCTTCAGTGCAGGTTCAATTCTTCTTATAGCTTGTATGCTCTTGGATAGATTTATTGGCTTTTAGAGCCTAAATATGCACGTACTTTTAACTTTCAAACTTGTAGAAGCAACACTAATGTCTTCTCAGCTCTGGACAAGGAGAAGGGTCCTCTTAGGGCAGTGTGGCACCCTGCTGTTTGCTTTTACCTTCCTGACCTTGAAGTGAGCCGCTCTGTTGTTCCATGTACTCCCTACCAAAATTTGCTATCGCACCACACACACAATGGAACTAAGTGACCATGGACAAGAATCTCTAAAATACGAACCAAAGTCAGTCTTCATTTTGTAGCTAATTATCTTAGATTTCTTTTTTTGCAATGATAGAAAACTAACTAACACAGATGTCATGGTCTTTGAGCTCTTTATCGTCAGGATAAAGGCTTTTATTTTTAGTGTTACAGAAAATACGAAGAAATACTTGCACCAAAAGAGACAGCATCATGAGGAAACTTACTTTTTTAACAGTACACATTTCTTTGTGCCTCCTAACTAGAAAGGACCTGCTTTTATTTGGCATGGTTCTAAGTATGAGGTTGAATTTGGTGGATAGTGAAATCCACTAAGAGACACAAAATGGCAAAGACATACAGGGAAGAGACGTGCAGAAGAGAATCCTATAAAGAACTCCCCAATTTAGGAACTCCAGTGAACTCCCCAATTTAGGTCCTGTTTACATTATATGTTTAGCATTAAGTGATACTGGTGACAGGACTGTGGCTTGAGAGATATAATTCTGCTCCACAAGAGTTAGTATAAGCTATTTTTAAATGTATTATCTTTTTAATAGTGTCTCAGGTAATAAGTATATACATTAATAGTTTAATTGCAGCTAGTACCAAATTTGTATGACAATAGGAAATGATGAAGGTCTGAATTTTTATCTACTTTATAGAAGTCCTGGTAGTTCACAAAGTCTCAAAAGCTGAAAATGAATCTTAAATTTTAAAATTTTTTTCATTTTCATTCCTAAAATCTCTACTCTGTTGGTAAACAGAAATGATTTTAAGAATAATTCAGGGCTGGGTGTGTCACTTAATGATAAAACATTTACCCAGTAAGCCCTGGGTCTTGAGTCAAGTCCCTAGTTCTATATTAAATAATAAAAGAAAAAGAAAATATTTCCATACACTCAGCCATATTTTCTGCTTATAATGCAAAAACGTGCCTCTCTACTATCACAACGTTTACAATGTTGATGCATACGTGACACACGATTCTTAGCTAATCCAGAAATATCATTAATCATTTTCTAATATAGTATCAAATAAAATAACAATCTTTTCTCCATGTGATGAAAATCAATTTAGACTTTTAAAATGTGGTTAACATGTCTGAAAAATGCGATAAATAAGAAAGATTTATAAATTCATCTCCATGACAAAAGTAAAAGATGTTCATTTACATGTGAATGTGTGTCAATAAAATAGAGTTTTCCAGCATAAGAGAAAAATTGAGGAAAATCATCCCTGTGTTTTAGGAATGAGAACAGTCTGACTGTCAGAGCAACAAACAAAAGCAGAGAAGATCAATCACATTTTGGGATTCTCGTAGACTTGAATTAAACCTTGACGTTATTAAAGTTCTTTATGTATTGTATTGAAAAAGCAAAGTTCTATTTCTAGTCCTGTAATTTATTCATATTCATTCAATGAGTCACACTCTAATTAAATTTAGACAACTGGCTGGGTATATGCATTCCATATAAAAAAGAGATGTATTTATCACTGAAAGAACTGGATTAGTAAATATATATATATATATATATATATGTGTGTGTGTGTGTGTGTGTGTGTGTGTGTGTGTGTTGAAAATATTTAACTATTAGTATGCTATTAAAGCTAAAATATAAAAAACAATTACTAAAATTCAGAAATTCAATGAATGTTTTTGAAATGCACAGTTAATGTCATGAAAGACCCAATCACCAAGAATCTAAAAAAAAAAATCTAATAAAAGTTTATTTCTAAAAGACCTTATTGCCCACTTATATACAATTTCCTTGCATTTTACAATCCTTTAGCTCCAAAAATGAGAAATTGCACAATTAAGCTTCTATTGAGTTCATGAGCAACCACATGTAAAATTCCCTAAAACAGTGTCTATCTACCATCTGCCTGCCTGCCTGCCTGCCTGCCTGTCTATCTATCTAAATTCTGGCCCTGACGATATCCCTAAATGCAGGGGGGTTTTGTCATTAGCTTTTCTTTTTCTCAGTCATTCCCAGAGAGAATAGCTATATTTAAACTCAAAGGGCAATTCCAATTTGTTTTGGTGCATGCCTAGTATCAGAGGTTTTTTATTTGATATTTAAACAGATCAATTAATATTTAAACAGCAAAAATACTTCTTCTGGTTAATTCTAACCATAGTAGGATAGAAACTAGTTTGCTGTTCCCAAATTTGTCATCATGAGTTGGATATTTTCAGATATGAGGTTTTTCTTTTGTGTGTGTTTGTGTGTGTGTGTGTGTGTGTGTGTGTGTGTGTGTGTGTGTTCAGTCTGTTCAATGTAGTTTTCGGTTTAATTTTGATTTAAGTCAAACAGGCAATAAAACTAGTTGAAATGTTACAATGACTTTTAAGTTTTTGCTTAGTCTCTACTCTTGAACAAAATATGATTTTCCAGAAAAAAGAAATATCCTTTTCAAATTCAAATACTTAGTCATAGATAAAAGTTTGCTTTTTCAATATGTCAGATTAATAACATTATAGCAAGAAGCAGATAGAAGTTTAGTGTCTTTACTGTACACATATTTACAATAAACCCTTGCAGTTCTGTTCATTGTATGGACGACAAATTTCAAAAGTGAAAGTAGTAAGGAGTCTAAGGTTTTATGGGAGGTTATTTGCTAGATCTGAGGATCACTTGATTGAAACAAAATATCCTCAGGCATTAGGTTATCATAAATCATATGACCTTTCATTTTATTTATTTATATATGCAATATACAATGAAAGCTTATATTTTAAAGGAAAATAAGAAAATGATATTTTAGATCAGTAAATAAGATTAAAGACAAAGTCATGATTTGGATCTAGAATATATCCTAAAAGTCTCAAGAAATGGGATGTGTTGGATTATCTACGAATTTTCCATACTGTTGGGAGATGGGGCCTTGTCTGGAGGAATGAATGACAGAATGTGACAGCCGAGGGTGTGGCCTAGAGGGGTATATTCTTGACATAGCTCCTCCCCAATTCCTGATCCTTCCTCCTGTGAAGCCTTCAGCAATTGTTCTCCTCTAGAACTTTCCTGGCATTGCCGTCTGTCTGCCCATGAATGGACTGGGACCTCCTGCAACTATGAACTACAATAAACCTTTTCTCCCTTAAGTTGTAGGTGTCAGGTATCGTGTCCCAGCGACAACAACAACAAAAATAAGTGCTTAAGAGAGACTGTGGATTAGATGGAATCTTCTGAAATCATTCCAATTTTAACACAGAACTATTGCTACAAAATATTGGAAGAACCTCAGACGTGTTTTGAAGATTTTAATTAGTGTCTTGTATCTGTGGAATTGTTTTTAGAGTAATTTAAGTTCATAAAAGTATCTTCAGTATATAATAAATGAAAAAAGGAAAGATCAACATGAATATGATGCTCTGTTTTTTTCTCCAGGTACAATATAAGCTTATATATATATACAGGATATGGCTCCTAGAATAGAAAGGAAGCTTTTGGGAATAGTTGCCCCACGAAGGGAAAACAAAGAAATTAAATGAGGAAAATATTTATTTAGTTATCCTTTTGAAATTTTAAGAATTGTTTCCTTGGGCATGTATTATTAAAGGAAGGAAGGAAGGAAGGAAGGAAGGAAAGAAGGGAGGGAGGGAGGGAGGGAGGAAGGAAGGGAAGAAGGAAGGGAGGAAGGAAGGAAGGAAGGAAAGAAAGAAGGAAAGAAGGAAGGAAGGTAGTACTCAACTATAACTGCCTATCTCCTATTAACTACATTATAACGAGGAGCTTTTTGGAAGGAAATTCTAACATAAGAAGATTATGACAACATTCATTTTCAATTTTGCCAGGCAAGCCCAAAGGACAGGAAGTGCCAATAAGATGATATTCTCACCAACTTTTGTTTTGTGAACCACTAAATAATAAATTAATAGAACTCTATACACTTGAAAGGAAGACAGTAAGATCTAAACCTAAGTGTTTAGGCCTCGATGCATGTGGTTGGCCGGCCCGGGAATCACTTCATCACAGAGACCTTCTGTCTCCTCACAGTGATGGTTGTGGGCTGTCCTGTGGTTCTCAGTCTTCTCGTCTATCAGTCCATTCCTAGCAGGAAGCACTTACCCTAAATATAATGTGTGTCCATGAAGATCTCAATCATTTTCTTATTTGGGACAAAATACTACAATGTAGACCTGCGTAGCCTAAAGGCCAGCCTGTATTATATGAAGGATTTCATGAATGCTTAAATAAGCAAATTTAATTTCAGTAAAAGACACATTGCTACTAATCCCCCTCAGGATTCTCCCCATCACTTAGAACATACTTAGCTTTTTGGTCTCCTTTGGAAGCAGTTCTGGAAGGACTCTTTCAAGAATAAATTGTTATCAAAAATATGATGAATACTGTTTGCCAAGTGCCATTCAACACAAAGGCAGTCTTGCAAAAACTTTAGTGTATCTGCATCCCCCTTTTACACCAGATCTGACAGTTGGCCTCTCCACAGTCAAAATTACTATGAAAAATAAATGTTTTGAGTTGATTCAGCACATCAGGGAAACCATAGCCATTCAACTAAAGATAAGAAAGAGGACTGTCACAACAGCTTCTGGAAGCAAGAGCAATGTGGTGTGTTCAAAGCCAGGACTGCTTTGAACTATTTTTTCGTGGTGCTGGAGACCAAGTCCAGAGTGTTCACAATGAGCTTCATTTCAGCCCATTGTTTTTATTTGTTTGTTTGTTTGTTTTGTTTTGTCTTATTGATTTTCAAAACAAAGTTTCACTAAGTCCCTAAGTTTCCTAGCCTATGCCTGTATTTGTGATCTTCCTGCCTCAGCCTCCCAGAGTACTGGAATTACAGGAATATGTCACTGGGGTTGGTCAGAGGCTAGTATTGGGGACATAAATGGCAATTATATTTTTCACTGTAATATGCTTTTAAAAATTTAAATGTTTACCATAACTTTCAATCACACTGCAGAACCAGGAGGTCTATTTTGGGTCTGACTCTGTCTCCCTTCATTAGTACATAAGCATCTCCCAAATATTCATAAAGAAAACAAGTTAATAAAAAATCTTTTTTATAGTAAGTGCTCTTATTCTTTTTATATCCAACCCTTTTGCTAACAAGCTAGTCTTCCTGTTTCTTAACTTTATTTCTTCCCATAACTGAACTCAACTAGAGACCATGAATATCAGCTAGTCAGACACACTTGTTATAACTAATAAATTTTCGCTTTGCACAATTCAGTGGGAGTGTATTCCCTTGGGCTTGGCAGTCCATCTGACATGCTCAAATTAATAGAAATTTCTTCATATTGAATCATAACAATAGCCTTTTGTGAAGTGCTATCACCTGTCACTTAGAAATTATTAAGAATTCTTAAAATGAATTTTTTCCCAAAGTTGTCCAATTAGAAGTGCTACAAGACACAATTATCTTGTTCACTCACAGGAAAAAATGGGCCAGACAGACTTCATTGTTATAAATGACAGAAATCAACATTGCCATTAGGAAAGAAGCATGTTGGAAACCTACCTGACAAAAGCCAGAGAAAATAGAAGAATGGAGCACCTGGGTGGGAAATGGGTGGGAAGGGTGGAATTGCAGTCAAAGATGACCATCCTCAGCTACTTCCCTGTGTTATTCCATCTAGGTTCAACTCTGGACACCATTCGTCATTCACACTACACTCTCACACTCCATGATTCCAATTACTGGAAGGAATTTTAAATTCTGTCTGTTGAAATGCCTCATAAGCTAAAGATTCAGCAGAATGGGGCAGGCAGAACACTTAATCTGCAGAGTTCATTGTAAGAATCTGAGAGAGCTAAGATCCGGTGTTTTGGGCTTTTGTAGCAGAATGGAGTGTCATCTCTCTCCAAGAGTTGTATAATGACCAATTACCAAAACATAGGTGTCTAGATAGTGGACTACCTCACACAAAAAACTCAATTTGATATACCCATTACATTGTCAACATCCTCTAGATCTATGCTTAATTTGATCATATTATTGAAATAAAATGTGTAACAGATAGAAATTTCAGAGAAGATTTAAAGTCAGAGAAATCTGAAATATTGGAGTAACGGTCAAATAAAGAGCAAGTCTTTGCTGTGGCTCACAAAAATGGTGTGAGATAATTGCTGTGTCCTAAGAAGTTTGCATTTGTATGCACTGTTGCGTATACAAAAAAGTATGAAAATGAGATTGTCATCTGCGAAGTGTTTTTTCCAAGGACAACAAACAGTAAAGATGAAAGAAGGAGAAAGTAAAGGAACTTTTAAAAGGGGGGGGGGGGGGGAAGACCTTGGCAGAGGGCTTCCTACTTATTCCATGCATTTTGTTGCTTAAAAAGAAAAAAATACGACAGCAGGACAGGGCACAGAAGGTCGTTTACTTCAAGTTTCTATGAAGCAAAGGTGAGAGAAAGGTCAAGCACCTTAATTCAGCAGGGTGGAGCCAGAGGCCCATCTCTCACATATTAGCAATTGTTTTAACTTGGTTCCTTCTCTATCAATACCTCTGTTAGATGTCACCTTTAATCTCTGCTTTTGTCCCTCCCATCATGTCTCCTTCTTATGAATTCCAGTAATTTATAAACTTATTTCCTCACCAATATTTTATATTCTGCTACTTATATTCCCCATATGCTGTCAGATTGTGAAAAGGTGTCAGGGAAAATATTGTATAATTCAGACAGAGGAAAATACTGTATAATTCAGATATTTCTCCGTTTATTATTTTTTTATCATTTCGCTCATCATGACATTGATTCTGTAGCTGTTTTTCCACCTGGCTGTAGGCTATTTGGGAGTAGAAAAGGGTTTTGTCTTTGTCCATGGTACTGAAATGTGAAGCAGCCAAAAAAGAGGGACCATTGTTCTGTCTTAAATGGACACATCATGTGGGAGATGTGGACACAATTATCATTTGCTCAGCAAAATCACACTTTCAAAATGGTGATGAAATTCGTGTGTGTGTGTGTGTGTGTGTGTGTGTGTGTGTGTGCTTAGTCTTACATGTGAAAAAATAGTATTACTCTACCTCTTCTTTGAAGATGGGGGGAATAATAAATTAGAAGATTAAGTCTAAGACTTTAATGTAAAATGCACACCAACCACATCTGTCATGTTCTCTTGACAGACCTCTGCAATCTGGCTACAATTTGCCTTCTAAAATTGATAAAAATTGCAAACAAGACATTGTTGTAAAAATACATTATCCTATTTTATATTAATATATATGAGAGCCAATATACTAGAGTGCAAGTAGTGGACCTAAGCTTTTTATTTTTTTGTCAATAAACACTTGATGAGGCACTAAATTAGGCACAATATATTTATGATGTAATGTGCACAAATCACTCAGCTTTTCTAAGGGTTTTCACATTTGTAGAATAAAGTAGGCTCTGACTTTTCTTGCAATATGATCACTGAGAGTCAAAAAAGACACTATATGTTCAATGATTCACATATGGTAAAGAACTTAAATATAGATGAAGTTTTATATATTTGTTGTTCATTAGTATAGGATGTACTATAGCTATATCAAATAACTTTATTAATGAAATAAAATTATATTTATCTAGCATCTTTGTGTTTATCTACCGAAGTTAATTTCTTTCATAATTTAATTCTAAAAGAATATTGTAACTCATAGCAATATGACATATTTGAGTTGTCCTACATCATTTTAGTTTACTTTCAAATAATTTATCTTCTATCCTTTCAACAGAAAAAGGATGAAATGGTGTTCTCTGCTCTGTTTTCCATGCCTACAGAGAGGATAGGGCTGTACTTTTTTAGACAGTTACATGATCATCCTTGAACCTAGACTTCACTACTTTTCTTCATTCTTTCCTTCCTTTCTTTTTTCCTTTCTGTCTTTTCATTTCTCTTTCTCTTTGTTTCTTTGTTTCTTTGTTTCTTTCTTTCTTTTTGAGACAGAGTCTTGCTCTGTAATCCAGGCTGGTCCTGAGATCACTATATAGCCCAAGCTGTGCTCAAACTCATGGCACTGCTTCTGCCCCAACCTCCCAACTCCTGGGATTACAGGCATGTGCCACTACAGACAAATGTTCTAACCACTGTAATATTCCTCCAGCCCTCAATTACCTTTAAGAGGTACTAAGAAAAGGAACAAATTTTGATTTATGTTATCTATACCTCCGTTTCTTGAAGGTTCATAATGACACATGATACCTGATAGACACAAAGAACTATCATATCAATTTTATTTCTAATTCTTGCAAAATGCTGGTGATATTAGAAGTCTAGAGCAATCAATTTCATTTTTCTTGATCTCAAGACTATTTTACATTTTAAAAAAAATCTTTGAGGACTCTGGTGAAACTTTTGTTACTGTAGTTTATAGCTATCATTTTTTGTTTTATCTGAGAAACTTCACAATTACTTGCTGATTTATTTTAAAAAGCAAGTAACTAATTGCATTTAATATAAATAAAAATGCTATATTGTGGTTTGGATATATATATATATATATATATATATATATATATATATATATATAGAGAGAGAGAGAGAGAGAGAGAGAGAGAGAGAGAGAGAGAGAGAGAGAGAGAGAGGGTCTCACTCTGTGGTCCAGGCTGGTCCTGAACTCACTTCAGAGCCCAGGCTGGCCTTGGACTCATGGCGATCCTCTTGTCTCAGCCTCCCAAGTGCTGGGATTACATGCGTGCGTCACCACACTCAGTTTATGTGGTGCTGGGGAATCGAACCAGGGTATTTAGCGCTTGCTAGGCAAGTGCTTTAACCTCTGAGCCATTCCTCCAGCCCAAAGTATCATTTATTTGAATGTTATTTATTGTCTATGGAACCATGTGCCATTGGGAGATCTGAGCTTATTCTCAAGGGGTGGATTACAGGCATGTAAATTGGATTACAGGTATGTAGTGGGGCTTACCACACCTGCCACACCTGAATGCAGGAGGGGCTGGTCACTGGAATGAGACCTGAAAGGATATGTAAGCTCCTTTCTGCCTTCCTTGAAAGGCTAGTCTCAACTAGTCTCCACTTGGCTTCCTGTTTTTGATGTCGTGAGAAGCAGCCTCCACCTCTGCCTCTGCCATGTACTTTCATTGCTGCCAGCTACCTCTGAATGGACTGTGACCTTCTGAAACTGTGAGCTAAAATAAATCTTTCCTCCCCTAAATTTGTGAATGTTGGATATTGAGACACAGCAATGAAAGAGTAATCAAGACCTGTTATGAAAAACAATCATATTTTTCAAAATAAAAAGGTGAAAGGGCCAAGAAGGATAATGATATTTTATACTTCAGCAGATCTCCAGTGTCTGGTTTAACAGAAGACAATTAAATGTTCTAATCTGTCTCTACTTTCCATATGTTGTTTGGGTTGAAATACATAAGGAATATCTGGTATCACACAGACACATGGTTGAAAAAGGTTGTGTCTTGCCAACCACTCAGAAGGGTTTGAGGACCTCCAGGAACTCATCAATCACATTTTGATAATCACTGATCTATACAATAGGTGTTTAATTGAAGAAGTTTTGAGTTCACGCAAGCCTTCCTTTGGACTTAACTTGGCTTAACAGGTTTTGGTTGCATGCCTTTCATCAATTTACATAAGTTATAAGCTACAACTTCTTCTTCTTCAAAAACAGTAGGATAGGTTCCACTGTTCTGTGAAATAATATGTGTAAGGTGCTTAGTTAGGGCATAAAAAGTAATAGCTGGCTGTGAAGATTCCACAGACTGTTTCCCATATCTACCCTCAAAATAGAAGGCCTAGAATAGCCATACTAACTCACCTGGCAGAAAATGTAGTCTTAGGAGGAAGATCCTGAAATTGGAACTCATGGATTCTAATTTTAAAATATGGTAATCTATTTCTATTTATACAAGATTTGTTTCAGTCAGTAGTTCCAAACAATTATGGGTGTTTATTCCATGGTCCTGTCTTACCTACTGTTTTGCTTTCTTTGGCTTTGCTTCATGTAGTCAGCACTGAGCTGAATATATCAAATGGACAATTCTAGAAATAAACAATGCCTAAGTTTTAAAATGTGGGCTATTCTGAATTGTGTGTTGAAATTTCTCAGCACCTCCTTTCTATTTGCTAGCAGCACCATTTACCAGAAAACAAATTTATTTTCATATCTCTAATATGCATTTTAAAAAATGTAAGCATTTCCACTATCCAAGAAATAATACAAATAATCACTAAAGGTCTGAAGTGAAAGTAGCTGACTAGGAATTACTAAACATGATTATTTGATCTGATTTCTTAAACTATTACAGAAATGTGTAAGAATAGCCCCTACTTAGATGGCATATTTTAACACTAACTTTACCTAACTTTATTCCTTGTCTGCTTTTCCTTGAATTGAAATATCCAATACCAGCTGGATAATTCTTCTTGGTGGTCCACTTAACTTCTGTAGAAGACAGTAATAGTCTCCCTCAACCCTCCTAGCTTAATTTGGTTGGGTGCCATTAGGTGTACATGAAACAAAAATCCTTTAAAGCCTGAGACTCCACACATCTCAGCTGAGTGAAAAAGAAGAGCCTGCTTATGTTTATGAACATGATAGGAGGCAAAGTATGGTGAAACAGTGTTGAGATTATAGAAGTAGGGTTTGGGCCAGAAGAAAGATGGAGTTATAAACAACTCTCCTGCTCAGAGGCACAAATTTTTGATCAACAGTTAGTTTACTTACCTAACTACAAGCATGCAGAACAGACCATAACACTGTGCCCAGAGATTCAAGATACACATCAAAAGATTCTTTGACTCTTGCTCTTAAACCTATTTATTAAGTATACATATCATTTTCTGTATTTTCTCTTGGTCACATAGTAACTTCATCAACAGTTTTCCCAGAAAAGAATTTTTACTGCCTTATAATAAATGAAGACTGCTATATACATTTACTCATCCTCTATGTCTTCCTCAAAACTTGACTTAATCTATCTAACGTTTTATCATGAGTCAAAAAACTAACCTCCAGGCAGCAACAGCAACAATTTCCTTATAGACACTAATGAGACCCTGGATGGCTGATCTTGAACTAACAATTGACCAGGCCACAGTTTGAACAAGACTGATGGACTAAGCATACTTTTAGCACTCCTTCCCTATGTAAACTTAGGGGTCTTGTTAATCCCCTCAGGACAGAGCTGAGGACTTTTAGTTTCCTTTGTCTTTTCGGTATGGCTATACTGAGTTCTATTTCTATTTTTCACCATTGACTTTCCACTTGTTTTTTAAGGCAAGCAACTGCACTTGATCTGTTTGGATATCCCAAAGTTAGACTCTGCTCTGACTGAGGACTCTGGAAACCATACAGCTTCAGAAGGGCTCTGGCCAGTGAGAGGCACAGGTGAAGCCCTGGTGGGTAGAAGAAAGGGAGGAGCCATGCTGCTTCTTTTGCACCTTCTGTATTTTCTCCAGATTCCATCCTTTGAACTATATTTGTTCTGGTGGCTCCAACTCTGACTAGGGTGTCCTTGCCTGGTTTCTGGTCTTCCTTGTAAGGTATGTTCTAGAATTCTACATGCATTTTTTTCTATTCTGCATCTGCCCAAATTTAGAGTGGTAATAACCTGTTATTGTTGCTAACCACTGGTTTAACTGACTGTCATGGTTAGGGTGTTGAGGGCTTCCTCTGAAGTTCACATGTTTAAAGGCTTAGTCCCGGTCCATAGTGCTATTGAGAAGTGGCAGAACCTTTAGATGATGAAGTTAGATTATTTCAAGTGTGCCCTTGAAAGGGACAATGTAGACTCCAGGAATTCCTAGAATGCAAGGTAGCTGCTGATGGAATGACTCACCGAAAAGAACAAATGAGAAGTGTGAGGAAGTAGATAAGATCGCAGACCAGCAGTTCTGGTGGTGTTCTTCTGGAACTGCATGTATGAAGGTATCTTGCACTGTGGACATGGAGAAGAATACTGTGGAAGGTAGCACATATTCTAATATGTGGCTTTTTCTGCCCATACATAATTTCAAGGAAATTAATTTATACCTACTGTTATAAAAGGAAAGACTTTGCCTTTGGAGTATGTGTAAAAGAATGGAAAGAAACGAAAAAGTTTCCAGATCCACCAAGCCTTCTTCAGTTACAGAATGACTATGGGCTTGTTCCAGATAAGGCAAGGCAGGTGATATGGCTAAGAAACTGTCACGTTGAGCCTGATTCTCCCTTGAAAGTGTATAGTGGCCTTCCTGTGTGTAGGGTGCTTTCTCTGTATGCTTTACAAAGCAATAGCTCACATTAGATTTTTTTCTTATTTTACTGAACCCTTCCCCATCCTCTGCCTGCCCCCACCTTATAGCTATTTCAATCAGAACTATCACTTGACAGAAAATGTGTAAAGTTACTTTCCTTTAATGTGCTAATGTACTTGTTATCAATTGCATGAAGTTATGAGAGAAAGCAGAACAAAGAGATATTTGAAGGCATTAAGGTGTGAAGTATGGGAATAAGAAAGCTAGATTTTTTTTCACACTCACAGATTCTGAATATTCTAGGCTGAGCTATGTTTCTCTCAAATTCAAATGCTGAGTTCTAACCCCCCGTACCTCAGAAAATTGCCATATTTTGAAATGAAGTCTTTAAAGCAGTGATTGGATTAAAGTGCATGTAATCATATTTTATAATATGACCTCATTTTGGGATAAAATCTTTTAAGAAGTGATTGAATTGAAATAAGGCTGTTGGGATTTCAGTTCCATATGACTAATGTCATTAGTCACATGTCCTTAGAAGAAGAGGAAGAGACATGATGGGATCACATGCACAGAGGGACAGCCTAGGAAGTGGTCGCAAGAAGATAGAGTGTGGGAGGCAAAGAAAGTGACATGTTAGGGTTACAGGAGTATTCACCTGGACTGAGACACTAACAGCTCACCATTCACTGCAAAAGTGTAAATACACAAGTTAGCTGTTCATTCATTTCAGTAAACATTATACCAAGCATATATGAGACATGCAGTAATCTTACAGTTTTGTTATAGTTTAGATCTGACATATCCCCCAAGAGCTCATGAATTGAAGATTTGGTACCGAGTACAGTCATGTTTAGAGGTAAGGCTTTTGGGAGGTGATTGGATAATGAAGGTTTTATGGCTAGCAAGTTTTAGGAAAGTTATGAAGTGTGTAGGAGAAGGGGCCACGTTGGAGGAAGTAGGTCACTGGGGGTGTGATTTGGAAGGATGCTTTGCCACTGGCCCTTTTCTTTCCATTTCCTGGCCACCGTGAGGTGAGCTGTTGTCCAGCATCCCTTTTCACTATGATGTAAGACCTTGTGCCAGGCCGTAAATGATCATGGACAAACACTTTGGAACCATGAACCAAAATAAATCTTTCCTCTTTTAAGTTATCTCAGATTATTTTTTGTCACTAACTGAAAGCTGTTGAACACAAGTTCTACTCTGGGAATGACTAGTGCCATTATGACATCAAAAATTATGAATTATTTCTTATTGTGCTCGTGTTGGTAGAAATAAAATTAGCCTATGATATAAATATATTAAATAAAAATTATTCAACTTCTTATTGAATTAGATTTATGATCACATTTTTTCCCATGAAAATTATTGTGAGCGTCACCCAGCAGTAGCAGTGGCACGTTGTTCAAGATGGCGGATCTTTACATTTTTGTGCCTTACCTGACTAGGTGACCAGACAAGGGCAGAAAGGGAAAGAAGGGATAAAGGTAATGACGCTGTGATGAAGTTGGCCCTGAGAAATGATGTTGTGATGAAGTTGGCCCTGAGTAATGATGTTGTGATGAGCTTGTCCCTGAGCCAGTGCCTAAGATCTTCTCGGGAAGATTGTGAATCCTGCCAATACGAAGAGGCAGGGGATGGACCTGTGATCTAGAGATTTAAGTCGGTACTAACCACGTTTTCAGTGTGCCTCTCTCCACTTGCATGTGGGAAGGTCACCCTTTTTGCAAAAAGAAAATTAAAGCTTCATACTCTGTCATCCATGCCTCCCATGTCAGTCCTTTGTTTGGACAGGAAAATTTCTATGAGCCGTTTCTAACAATTATCTAGTTCTATAACATGAATTAAACTTTTTTCTTCATTCATGTCTTACAAATGTGCTTTAGCAACATTGTAAATTTTCAGTGCCCAAAGATGTGTTCTTATACTTTTTCTAAACTGAGAGAAATGAATAGGCAAGACAGAGGTCACCAACTTCTTGGACTCATCTAAAAACAAAATATTGAATATTATTAAATACCATTTTGATCCCAAAACACAAAAATAGAATTTGGGTTTCTTCTAGTCTGTTTTGTGATACTATAACAGACTACCCGAGACTAAGTATTTATATATTGAGCACAGATGTATTGGTTTATGGTCCTAGAGGCTGGAATGTCAAGATGTGGAGGCCAGCACTGTGTGGTGAGGCAGGAATCCTTCATTGTACCATTCTATGGCAGAAGTGGAGTGGAGCATGGGAGGTGGGGAGAGGAGAGAGAACACTGCAAGAAGCTTGTCCTTTGATAAGAAACCCATTCTTGCACTAATGAATGTAGTTTTGTGTTGACAGAAGTAATTCATGAGGGCAGTTCGCTATGGCCTATTCACCTTTCATTAAGTTCCACTTCTCTCAACACTGTTGCCTTAAACATTAAGTTTTCATACTTTTTGGTGGGCCTATTTAAGCTATAGGAGGGCTAAAAACTAATGTTTTATTTTTGCATGGATTCTGTCACTTTATGCTTTTACTGGAGCATTGTAACAGAGTAATGTAACAGTTTAGGAGTTATTAAATAGTATTTTGAGCACACACAGTTCCAAGAACGATGTATATTAAACCTGACTCATGAACAGCTAAATTGACATAGGGACAAATTTTGAAAATGAGTATGCCTGGCAAGTGGTTTTATGTGCCAACATAACTCAGTTTCTCAAATTCCCATTCTCTGATTATTCATTCCATTTGTGAGCTTTCTAGAAAGAAATGCTTATTAGGATACCAGAAAATTTTCTCTCACAGTCATACAACATGCCAATTAGCAATATTTTTTAAAAAATATTGAGCAAGTAGGAAACCACAATAAGTGAAAAGAAAATGAATGCTCTAATTCAGCAAATACACCTACCATACAAAGAAATTTAGTTGATTATTTCATAAGTACTAGTAAGTTTTTTGTAAACTAAAGAATTCAATTCAAAATAATATTGTATTACCAAATTCTTGTAATTGTATTTTTGTATCTGGCAATATCTTTTTAAAATAGACTCGAATTTTATGCTAAATGTAGCATTTTAACTTAAATCAAAAAATCTGATTTTTCAAAAAATAAATAATATTGAGAAACATGAAGGTAGTTTATAAATAAGAAAAAAAGAAACTTTGTTCTGTACATGAGGAAAAAGAAGCTCTGATGTGCATTCTTTGAAAGATCACCCTCTAGGATCTCAGGGTTCTCATAAATGACTTGATGGTTTGGATAGGAACTGTTGCAATTATCCCTAAAATTCTTTGTTTCCAACCATTTCAGAACTTTTCAGTTTTTTGGCATGTACGTACAATAATACTAAAGTAAAATTTGTCAAAATGAAGTGAACAAACAAACACGATGATTCAAAGGAAACATCACAAGCGTTGGCTGAAGACATCCAAGGCACAGCTTGGAGATGGTGAAGTGCACGAAATTGTTGCCAAGCCTTCGTGAGTCACTGTGATAAAAAAGACCAGATATTATTTCAAGGATCCTTCATCAAACTCCCTTTCCTTGTCATCATATCAAAATTACACCCGGGCTTGCGTGTATATTACACTTGTGACAATATGCAGTGATTATTCTTCCCTTCGCACCGCTGCATCCTCACTTCCGTTCCCAGATTAGCTGGTGCAAACGAAGATATTTTTGCGACTCCAGATTGCTTTCTCATTGTTAGATTTTCCTTTGAATTCCACACAGAGTCGAATACACCATGCACGGCAGCTAGCTGTTTGCTTAACTTGGCAACCGGGATGGTAGAGTTATGTTATCATCTACGTGGCGACACTTCTGTGATGTTTGTTTGCCTTATAGATCTTATTCGTTTATTTTAAATAGCAGGTAAATAAATCTTATTTCTTCAGCGCCTACCAGTGACTGGCACACATTCGAATACATGAACTCAATGCAAGATGTCAATACTCATCTGATTAGTGAGAAAAAGTACATCACAGACTAAGGATGCCTGAAAGTCCTTTGCTTATTTCACTTTTCCCTTCCGGTGCATTCCTAGAAAGCCGCGAAGAGACAGGCGACAGAGAACGCAGTTGGCGTTCGGGACCCTTTGGGGTTTGGGAACATCACGAGTAGGGAAGGGTACGCTTGTTTCGGAGGGCTTGGGCAAGAGGGGGAACCGACACACGCTGGACACAGGTAGGAACGCCGGCTGCGGCTGGCAGCGCCACGGCGGACTGTAAAGCGGGCCTTGTGCAACCTGCCGCAGGGGCGGCCCGGCCCGCCCTACAGGCGCGCCCGCGCCCCACCCCGAGCGCCCGGCTGGCGCGAGGCGGGGCTTGGCAGGGGCGGGGCTCCGCAGCGGCCCCGCCCCGCCCCGCCGCCCGCGGGTCACAATGTAGGGTTAGGGCGGCGGGGGGCGGGGCCCTGCGGGGGCGGAGCCGCCGGGCGGGGGCGGTGACGGCGCTGGGGCGGGGAGGGGAGGAGCGGGCTCAGAGGGAGGAGGACACGCAGCGCCATTCCGGCCCGCCGCTCGCTGCGCTCCGCCTTCGCTCCTTGCCCGCAGTGGCCCTCCAGCCGCCAGCGAAGCAGCCCGCGAACGCGGGACGCGCCCGCCTCGCTCGCGCCCCCGCTCTCCCGTCCGCGCGTCCGCAGCCTGCTCATGGCCCGGGTCGCGGCGGAAGAGCCGCGCTGAGGCTGGCCGCCCGAGACGTGGGGCCAGCGCCGCCGCCGCCCGCGCCGCGCCTGCCGCCGTCGCCTCCGCGGCCGCCTGGCGGGGCGCCGTCCTCCCCGGCAGTCCGCGCCCCTCCCCGGAGCCCGGCGGAGCGCGGCGGGCAGGGCCAGCCGAGGCGCGAGCCGCCGCCGCCGCCGCGGGGGCCATGACCGTGGAGCAGAACGTGCTGCAGCAGAGCGCGGCGCAGAAGGTGAGGCGCGCCCGCCGGCCCGGCCCTGCCCGCCGCCTCCGCCCCCGCCCGGCGGGCCTCCCGGGCCGGCGGGCCTCGGCTGCCCGGCGCCCTGCCCGGCGCTTGGCCGGCCCGGCGCGTGGGGGCGTCACGCTCGGGCTGCGTGGGGGCGGGGGTAGTTCGACGGTTCCTGCCCACTTCTGCCGGTTGTTTTCCTGTAACACCCGGTGCCAGGTGTCCAGGGTGACCCTGCATTCCTGCAGTGCTGCTTTCTGCCGCTTCTTAAAGTTTATTTTCGAAAGAGTACTAGTTGTCATCTCTTTTAAACACTTTGTATTTTGGAAGTACCTCTGTTTCAGGCCTGCTGTTCTGCGGAGGGGTCACCACCAGTATTGAATTGCCGGCTTTGTTGGCCAAGTACACGGACCAGGTGGACTTTCTGGGTACACGTACACGATTTGGCTGGTTTCTTTTTCTTTTCTTGAATACAGAAACTCTTGCTTTAAAAAGGAAGCCTCTCCGGCTGTCTTATTCCAGTAGTCTTTTGTCCCCTAAGTTTGACCTTGTTCTGTCGTTCACCCTTTACTCTTGCACCAGGCGTACATTCGATTGGTCACTCAGGCGAAAAATTAAACCGTTTCTATGAACCATCAAATCCGTCTAAAAGTGTGAAGACCTGCAGATCATCCTTGTATTTCCGGATTTACTTTTGCTGTCAGGATCTTAATTGCACTGTCACAGTGTGCACCATAACCTTAAGAGAGTAGCTGGCCACGTCGTGATTTTCTTTTTTTTTTTTTTTCCCTGTGTGTGTAAAGCTTTTTGGGTAAATGATAAACGTTGCCTTAGTCGTAGTGTAATTATGAAAGCACTTATGTTTATTGTGAATAACCACCAAGCTACAATTTTATGTTTGACTTACCTGGGCAACTAATGAGTGCCCCGCCCTGTTGTGCTTGTGGCACACTGTAGTTCTGCTCTACCTGGGGTTGACTCGAGAGTAAATTTTGTTGTGCTAGAGCGGATTGCATGTAAACTAACAGCCTGGCTAGTTTTTGCGTAGAGATTACTTTAAGAATTATGTGATACCACTCGAGGTACCTGAAGATGCTGAAGGCTTTTGGAAAATAAGGGCACTGTATTCTTAGGGATTGTGGGAAAGGTGTTGATTTTTGAAACTCATGCTAGTTGATGTTACTGGTCAGTTGAGAAGATGATTGCAAATTGTGGTTTATGTACAGTGAAATAACTACAAGTTTAGTAGGGGGTTTAAAGCAGCTTACTTTATACTCCTGTCTAGTTCGAATAATTCTTTCATGTTTGATGTTGACTGCATTACCAGAGCAGAGAGGAAGGAGCAGGTGGCCATGTGCATCCTGAGTAACGGTTAATGGATGTTGTAGCGTTTTGTTTGTGGTTGTGTTCACTGTTGAAACCTGTCTTGAAGTGGAAAATATAGCCCATGTTTTTTCACATCTCTTGGCAAGAAGTTTGTGAGTTTTTAAAATCTGATTTGACTTGATGGTTTCTTTTGCGTAGTGGCAGTGCTGGTTCAGAGGTACATGCACAAAATTGTACAATACAGAATCAAGTTACGGCAATTGATCTTGGTTATCAAGTTCTATTTTCTAGTTTAATGAGCTCCCTTTGTACACAACGGGAATTTTTAATACAAAGTATCACCACAGTGATAGTATTTGTTGTGTTTCGAATTTTTTCACTGACATTAGGAACATTTTTTTAGAGCATGTATTTTTATACTTACATCATGACATATATGTTGCTTTTAAAGGTACTTAAATATGTTTGCTTCTTATAGTAATACAGGATTGCGGTTACATTATAACTCTTTAATAAGACTTAAATGGTTACAAATGCTTGAAGCATCTATCTAAAGTAAATAGATTTAAATCCATTAAGTAGGGAACAGGAAGTAGATTTCAAACTGGTAACTAGGAAGTACACTTCACACTTTAGAAAAAACAAAAGTGAAACTCAGTTTCACTTAGAAATCTCATAGATTATCAGGAAAAGGAGAGAAATATCCATGCTCCATAGAGAACATTTTAACTTGTTTTCTGTTCCCCTTAAAAAAAAATTGTGTGTGTGCACCAGTACTAATTAGTTTTAAGTAAATAGTTACAGTGGTTGGAGGAGTTTCCTGTATTTCAAGATTTTTTTTTCTTTTACTGCAAAGGATGTAGAATGAATTTTTAAAAAGCACTACACAGGCCTTTTTAGTTTGTTGTTGTTGTTGTTGTTGTTTACTTACAAAGTAGCTTGTCACAGTGAGAGACAAGGGCTGTCTTTCCTCCTCTTGGTGTCTTGCTGGTGTTTGGCCATGCCCGGTTATGAGATGTAATAAAACTGCAGAGTGCTGCTTCTCTGAGGTTTAGATATTATGGGTGAGGTGGAGCTGGCATCAGATTGTAGTTAAATCCTAGTGTAACTTTGGTCTTGAATACTAGTTTTTAGCATTTGTGCTTGATTTTACCTTAGTATAGCATCCTTAGAACATAGAATTTAATACACAGATGCAGGTTTCAAGTGAGGATTTCTTAGGGCAGCATGAAAACGTTTTCTCACAGGAACCAAGCTGACTTATGGGTGAAGTGAGGAGGGTACTACTTACCACTTTCTCCCGATTTGAATGAAATATGAATGTCCTAGGATACTTTGCCTGTGTTGTTTCACAGCTTAGCTTAGAAAGAACTCTCTTTGTATATGGTAGGTCTCAGCAAATATTTGATACATGAAATGAATGTTTTCTAAAAGGAATGCAAATATGGTACTTGGTTTTCTAACTAAATCTTAAGATTTGAGAAATAATAAAAGTTTGAAGGTGCATTCATGTAGGAAAAGGGGCAATAGTAGTGAAAAAACATAATGTGGGTTTAATGTAAGGCGCCTTTCTGTGACCTTGGGCAAGGCCTGAAATGCTTCTAAATCTTAAAACCTTAATGTTAGAGTGGTTAGACATCTGCAGCTTCCTTAGACCTGAATATTTACTGGAGCTTACAAGCAAGTATTCTGTGTGGGAAGGATAAAAAAGGATTGTAAAGGATGGCGGCAGAGGAAGGAGTCATCCTCATTTCTACTGTCAACTTTCACTTAATCACATGAATGGTGGATGTTGGGTAGGAGGGTTGTCACACATTAACCAGGCTCAGTGCTAAAACTTGGAAAGTAACTTGTAGGGTATTTTATTTGGATATCGACTATGGCTTAAAATATACAATACAGTGTTAAAGTTCACATTTCTTAAATTTTACATAAAAGGTATGTTCTTTACTATGAAATAGGTAATTGTGGTTATATTAGTGTTGCATAATCTGAGCAGAAACGTAGAGTTCCAACTATTTATTTTTTCTTTCTCATTGGATTTTAACTTTGTACTATTATATACAGCCTCCTTAATGAATTCTCCTTTCTTTCAGTACATGATTTTAAAACTCTTTGATTGTATCATTCTGACCTCTATAGTGTGATTATTTATGCCTCTTTTACATTTTGTTATTTTGATTTAGCTAAGATCACAGACTACTTGTAGGATTAATGTTTCTCTTGAGCATTAATTTTTTTGTGATGTGGAAATTTCCTTATAAGGTATTCCTAACTTTTGTAAATGTCTTGAAGTCAGATTTAGGTATTGACTCTATATTAGATATCTTCCTTTGGTGAGGAATAATATATTTTGTGTTAATAAATTAAGAACAGTCATTCTACCACGTTAGCATATATGGATATTTTACAATGTACGAAGAGTGTTGGAGAGTGGGTTTTTTTTTTTTTTTACATTTCTGCATGGACTGTATGAAGTGATTCATTCCTTAATTCCTTCGTTTCATACTGAGGATCGAAACTAGGTCCTCCTGAATGCTAGGTAAGTACTCTACCACTGAGCTATGCCCTAGTCCTTTAAAAAAAATTTGAGACCAGATTTCCCTTGTTTGTGATGAGTGATCCACCTGCCTCAGTCTCTGGAGTAGCTGGGATTATATGGATTTTCCCCCTTAATATTGTGAAAGAGTTTAAAGAGCTAAAGTAACATTTTAACTCTTAATCTGTGTTGAGGTTGAAATTTAAGCTCAGTTGCATGTGAGCTCTAAGCCTCTGTTCTTCGCCATGATGCTTTAGTGTTTGAACTGTGCTTTAGTTTCTGGTAATACTCAGTTTGCTCATGTCTTATTTTCTTAATACCTTCTCAAATTTAATATTCTCAAATTTAGCTTAGAATCATTTAGTATGTGTATTGTATATATATTCTTTATTAAGATTGATTATAGGATTTACTTTCATTTTATATGAGCTGTACAGAGAAAGTAGCTCTCTGGGAAGCTGAGGCAGGAAGTTCCTCAGATTGAACTCAGCCTGTGCAATTTACTAACTTGGTGAGACCATGTCTCAAAATCAAAATAAATAAAGGGCTGGGAAAGTAGGTCTGTGTGAAGGTTCTGGGCTTTGTTCCCAGTACAAAAGGAAAAAAAAAAGGTAAAGGTTACTCATAAAATGACTATAATTACTGTATGTTTTTCTCTGCATTTGGCATTGTGTTAGTTGATTAGGTTGACTCTTCAAAATTGGTGATATTTTTGATAATTATTGATTAAAAGAAAGGTGGGGGTCACCTTAAGTATTTGTTACTTTGAAGATTTTATGATTCGACTACCTCAGTGCTTTTTAGGAGCAAAATTTAAGTAAGCTTTCCAAATTTTGCTCTATTTTATGCTTTCTACCTCTTGTGGAGTCAGATTTTCAAGTGTTTTATACTAACAGAAAATCTAGCTTGATTTTTTAATTTTAATTTTTATGTTATTGATGTACGGTGTTCTCTTAAATTTGTGCATATGTAAATATATCTGCTTTTTTATTTGTAGTTTTGTTTTCAGTAATGTTTGCCAGTTACTGTCCTATCAGTATTAGTCTTTCAAAAATTCAGTCCTTGCTTTATCATTTCTGTCTTGTTTTCTAATCTCATAAATGTTTGTTTTGTCTTTGTCTCACCTTTGTCTCAGTTTTCTTTTTGCTGTTAATAGCTTGAACTCAAAATTTAATTTTCCATTGTATTTAATATTGAAAAACTGGACTGTGAACTTCCATGATTTTACTTTGAATGTTTTTTCTTTTATTATTTAAAAGGTTTTTGTTTATGTTCCAAGATGGCATTTACTTCCCTGTAATCCCAGTACTCTGAGAAGTTGTGAGAGTGACAGGCTCAGACGTAGCCTGGGCAACTTAATGACAGAGGAAGACCCTGTTGCAAAATCAAAACCAGAAAATGGGCTGAAAATGTAACTCAGTTTGAAGGCTCTGAGCTTAGTCTCTAGTAACTCCCTCCTCTAATTCTTTTAATTGTTGATTTTTAGGGTTGTTTTGCCTTTTTTTTTTTGAAAATTGTAATAGCTCTAGAAATTAACATTTTCTTACAATCAGATAAATACATGAGATTTTAATGAGCGTATGACAGGAAGGTTTATTCTCTGAAAGTTACAGTTCTATACAAATGAAATTTTATAGTTTTATTTGAATGTTTCATATTTTTTCTTGAGCTTTCAATTTGAGAAAACTTGATTTCCTTACTATTACTCTGGATTTCACCAGATTCTAGTTGTATTTCTAGTGATTGTAACCCCAAATTTTTTGTGTTTCAGTATTTAACCACATGCAGAGATACCTGATATATTTAATCTTTTTATAGCTATCTGATTTTTCATTGCCTGTCTTCTTTCATTTGGTTTAGGTGGATTGATAAATTTTTCATGGTATCACCACCATTTTCTCCTTATATTTTACTTTTTCTTCTGTTTCTTTTAAGCAAGTATTTATTTTTATAGTATAAGAATTAATAATATATTTACTTTCCTTCCGGTTCCCGAGAGTCAAGTAAGACTTTTAAGTATGTTTTTACTCATAGTGCGGTTCTGTTGGGATAACATGAAGTTGTAATATGAAGTTGTAGGTTCTTATTGTCTCAGTTGTGTTACACATACATTATTGACACATTGGCACCTGTTCTTGAAAAATTATACTAATGCTTTTTTTGGTATTTTATGATTTCCTGTCACTATTTTTTTTTTGTTTTATTTTGTAGATAAATTAACCCTATATAAGCTTTTAAGACTTTGTTTGGTTTTGGCTTTCAAATTTCAGTATTCTTTTCAAGACAAAAGCTATGTATTTAAAAATGATTGCCTCTTTTTTCTTCTAAAACATTACTTGAATTTTATAGATGCCATTCATCTCTCTTCATTTCTTCAGCTTTTGTAATTTTCTTCTTTAAGTTTATGCACTACATGCTTGGGTAATGGTTTAGTTTGATTATTCGTGATGTTTTTGCAGGCTATGTCTACATACTATGACTATAGGTTGTCAGATGCTTTTTAAAAAATAACTTTTTAAGTTGAATCTAGAATATACAGAATTGAATTAATTGTAACAGTTGTTTTTGTGATCGTGCTGGTGGGTTTTCACTTATTTATTAAATTGCTTATTTTAGTAAGAACACGTAAATCCACTCAAAACAAAAGCTTGAACTTTGATTTTGGCCTGTGTTAGACATATTATTTCCTCATCCCATCCCTTTCCTTTTTTTTTTTTTTTTATTTTTTATTTTTGATGTAGGCTGTCGCTTTGTAGTGCAGAGTGGTAGGACGGTCCTGCACTCACTATGTAGTACAAGCTGGCCTCCAACGCATGGCAGTTCTGCTGCTTCAGCCTTTGCAGTGCTGGGCTACTAGTACATGCCCCCATGCCCAGCTCTTTTTACTTTTGAGATTGAATCTTGTACTCATCTGTCCTTTGCTTTCTTAGCTGTTGTATCTGTCTGCATTTATGAGGGTGTGTATTTTCTATGTTTTAATTAAAAAGACTTAAAAAATTTTCCCACTACACAATCTGGAAGGTATTTATATTTTCCACTAGGAGTTTTAAAGTGATATAGCATTTTACACAGTATTCGAGTTTATATATGTTATAAGATACAGCTACAGTTTAAGTTGCACTATGTATATGATTTTTTTGATAATTTTTTTATTGAAAAATTAGTGGTTGTTCTCACTGAATTGACTTGACATGCTGTTTTTTATCATATCTAAGGTTTTCATGTAAAACTTTTTCTTTACTGGGCTTTTTTCCCCCCATATTTCTTTTGTGAACACACTATCTTGTTTTCATTCTTGCTGCTTCAAAATAATTTCTAATACTGGAAAAGTTAATTCTTTTTTTTTTTTTTCCTATTTTCAAAGATGCCATTACCCTTTACTTTTCCTTAGAAAGGTTAAGATAATCTTAGTGTGAAAGTCCTGGGTTGGCTTTCCAGTATAAAAAAACCAAAAAGTTACCAAGCTCTTTGAAATATTTTGTTTTATTCTTGGATAAATTTATTTCTATAGATCAGCCTGAGTTCATGATATTGGGTTTTCTGTCCATGACAAGGGCATACTTCTACTTTTATCGATTTCATTATACTTCTCAAGTGCTTAGAAGTTTCCAGGCTTATTGACAGGCGTGTTGTACACCTTTTGTGCTAGGTAGCTGGTGATCTCTGGTAGCTACTATGTGTGTATTACCAGCATGTAGAAATGCATTTGGCTATTTAAGTTATGTAGCCACCTTGCTAAAGCTGATACTTTTTTAAAAAGATAATTTTAATTTTCGTAATAAAAGATCCTACAATTGATGATTTTTGAATAAATGAATTTTTCTTAGGAGTTTGAAATTTTTTAGTGCCTGTAATTTCATTCTATATGACCATAGCAATCTCTAATGTTGATTAGAAGTAACGATTATTGTCATTGGCACTGATTTTAAAGGCAGTTTTCAGATTTTGTACCTAATGTACTTTTTTTTTTTTTTTTTTTTTTGAGACAGGGTCTTACTCCACAGTCCAGGCTGGTTCTGAACTTACTTTGTTGCTCAACCTAGCCTTAGACTCATAGTAATCCTCCTACCTCAGCCTCAGAGTGCTGGGATTACAGGTCTGTACTACCACGCCTGGTTTATGGCCTTGTGCTTGCAAGGCAGGTCCTTTAACCAGTGTGCCATTCCTCCAGCCATCCAGTGTACTTCTAAAATATTCAAAGTTGTGACAACTTGTAAAATGGAATTAAAAATAGTTTAATGTTTTCAGTTTTTGATGTCTGCATGTAATTTTTCTCTGGGTCCTGGTAATCTTTGTGAAAAATTTAACTCTAGGCATCCTGAATTGGAGAAGGTCGGATCTGTGGTTTGCTAGCAACTTCTCTGTCATTCTGGTATCATAGTCCTATAGAATCAGGCAAAGTACGCCTTCTTTCTCTTCCTCCCCTCCCCTCCCCTCCCCTCCCCTCCCCTC